>CM022670.1:15419197-15604197 GCA_012295275.1 Chrysomallon squamiferum
TTTGTACTCTTTGAATGGTATTCTGAATATCAGACATGTTTTTCTATTCAAGAAAAAATACACTCATATACATACAAACATACATACATACATACACATACACACACATACATACATACAAACATACATAGATACAGACATATATACATAGATACATAACTACATGCATATCTGATATTAAATGATGAACACCATTGTCTTTGATTCATTGCATCATCGTATGTTTCACATCTAATATGTATAACTGTTGCACTACGCACTTAACTAGACTTTACGATATATTTTTTTTATATAAAATACTGTCAATTACAGCGTTATTATTATTATTATTATTATTATTATTATTATTATTATTATTATTATTATTATTTAGAAACGTTATATAAATTGACAAGATGTCGTTGTCTTGATTGTTAAAATATATGACTGTTCTTGCAGATTAAAAAATGTATTTATTTATTTTCAGTACTGTTTGTGCTGCCGTCATCGGGAACGTCATGTACAAATTTACGACAACTGCGCATCACATGATGCTGATGACGTCAGCACATACTTACGACACAAGATCGCTTGTGTCGTGAAAAATGTAGGTAAGGAGAAACATTCTTTGACAGAAAGTTATTTCTGAATAAATAAACATGTACTGAAAATATTAAGTGAAAATGTGCTTTGTTGAATTTTTAAATTTTTTTATTTTTTTATTTTTATTTTTATTTATTTTTTTCATCTCTTTTCCTGTAATATTTAAATTGTTATTTGTAGTTACATAATCTGTTATTAATCTACAGATATATATTTTTTTTCTTGTTTGATTTTCTAACCACCACTTGTTTATTCATGTTAGCTGAATGGTGTTCATTTCTAATCCTGGGATACATTAATTCCACATAAATCTATCATTTCAATACAGTGATTTCTGTTGTGTTTTCAGTATTCATAATCTTTATCCGGTGTATCTGTTTCATGGCTTCAGCGACACTGTTCTTTATAGGTAAAGAAACAAAGACTGTCGTCTTAATTTTAAATTCTATTAGCATTGTTATCCTTATTATGGTGTGGTAGAGGTACATTTTCAGAAAACAATATAGTATTTTTATGCACATGCAAATAAAGTTAGAGATAGTGATATATATATATATATATCACTATCTCTATCTTTATTTATAACACTCAAACTGTCTATCAATTTATTTCTATACTGTTCTGTTTGTATCTGTTTACTTCACTCTCTCTCTTTCTATTTCTCTCTCTCTCTCTCTCTCTCTCTCTCTCTCTCTCTCTCTCTCTCTCTCTCTCTCTCTCTCTCTCTCTCTCTCTCTGTATATCTGTCTATCGCTCTCAAAAAGTTGACACCAGCTAAGTAGATGACATTTTAAAGTTATACTCAGGTTTCAGGTATAGAAACAAATGTCCTTTGGAGCCAGCTATTCCAGTGTTCCTGCTGGTGGACGGCTGTGTTCTGGCGTTGCTGTGTGCGTTGTGGACGTTGCGACGTTGCTGTAAATCTGAAGCAAACGTAGAAAACACTTTAGACAGCTACGGAATACTAATTAAAGTACAAGTAATGTTCCTGATCCTCTGGACAGTTTCAGGTTATTATTATTTTTTTTTTTTTTTTTTTTTCCTAATCACTTTGTATTCTAAAGTAACACAGAGCTCAATCAAAACTATTTATTTTGTGTTAGCAAAATATTATTTTTTTACTGTTTTGTTCTCTGTTTTGGGTTTCTTTGTTGTTGTAGTTTTGTTAGAATTTTTATTTTATTATTTTAAAAAAAATTGTATTGCTGTTTTGTTTTGTTGTTGTTTTTTTTGTAGGATTTTTGGAAAGGGTTTTTTGTTTTGCTTTGTTTTGTTGTTGTTTTTTTGCGAGATATGTTGTTGGGTTTGTTTGTTTTTTGTTTTTTATTTATTTTATTTAATTGTTGTTGTTTTGTTTTTTTCGGATGTGCATTAGACTTGACATAGAAAATTAATGTAATTGTATATCTTTGATTGTGTGTCAAATGGCGCGTGTCTATTTTTAATGTGAGCGTTGTTTTATTTTTTTGCATTATCAATCTCAGATAAAAAAATTAAAAAATTCATTAGTAAAAAGAACGTAGTTAGGTATCAGATCTATATGTAAGTAAACAATATATATATATTTATTTATTTTATTTTATTTTGTAGTTTTTTTCAGGTTCAGTCTGGATTTACTCAGAACTTCACAAAGCCAATTTTCTAGACGCTGGGTCCAAACACTTTTGTGAGCCAAGCGTTTTCTGGGTCGCATTTGGTTTAGTGACTTTTACTTACGTAATTCTTTTTCTGGGTGTTTTTGTCTCTGCGTGCATCTGTTTGTTTGCCCGCATGCACGAAGCACATGCTTGTGCGTACGACATTTGATAGTGTGGATGTTAAAAATATCTAAGAACTGATATAGCTGTTGATACCTTTGAATCAGAAGTTCTGTGATTTCTTTTATACGCTCGTGTTGTTTATATATCAAAGCTTTAAGAAGAACTTTGAAAAATCTCAGTAATCAGTCAAAAAACAATGAAAGAACAAATGAAATGTATATCTGATTATTACTGTTGACATTTTTGTATATACTTTAAGAGAGTAATATTACCAAAAAAAAATAAAGATGATTTTGAAAAACTGTTATTGGTATTGTGTATTTATTTATTTATTTCTGTTTTGTTAATTATTTTAAAATAAATTAAATAATAAAAATAAAAATCATAACAATAATAACAATAATAATAGTAATAGTAATAGTAGTAGTAGTAGCAATAATAATAATAACAGTAGTAACAGTAGTAGTAGTAGTAGTAGTAGTAGTAGTAGTAGTAGTAAAGCAGTTCGTTTGCACAACTCTTGTGTTCATTTTCACAATAAAGTAATGCAAATATATTTGTTTAAAGTACACACACACAAACACTCAAAGACAAAACAAAAGCAAAAAACCCCAAAAAAACAAAACAAAAAGCGATTATGTAATACAAAATATAAAATATATATTGATATTCATAATAATTATCAGCTATTATTATTGTTAGTAGTAGTAGTAGTAGAGTAGTAGTAGTAGTAGTAGTAGTAGTAGCAGCAGCAGCAGCAGTAGTAGAAGTAGCAGTAGTAGAAGTAGTAGAAGTAGCAGCTGTTGTAAATGATAATGAGATTTTTTAATTTTAATTATTGCTCTCTAAGTTTTTATTTCTGCTGTTTTGGCTTTATTATTTTATATATATATATTTTTTTTTTTTCCAGTTATTATTCTTATTTTTTTTTTTTTTTTTTTATTATTATTATTATTCATCTCAAAATGTCCCCTCATCTCTTTCTCACACTAACACAAGTCATATTTAAATTACCACCTTCATTAATCTTTCAGCACTTGGTCAGCGGAGTGGTGAGCTGAAACATCCTAAATAAAATCTTACGTTTACCCATTGATTCTTGCCTCTTCCACCCACTGACAAAGTTAATCTGCGATGAGACTGATTAAGTCTAAAGCGTTTTCCTTGTTTGGTTCCAGCAGGTGCTAAGTGCGGCAGTTGCTCTATGACACAGTCTGCTTTACGACTCACTCAGAGTTGCCAAGTACAGGATTCACTGGCCGTGCTTAGCACGATTTATAGTCACGGACCTGCCTTAATATACAAGTTGGAGAGATTTTTTTGTTGTTGTTGCTGTTCCCCTTTAAGGAGATTGAGAGATATTTACGTTGGAGGCGAGAGAGAGAGAGAGAGAGAGAGAGAGAGAGAGAGAGAGAGAGAGAGAGAGAGAGAGAGAGAGAGAGAGAGAGAGAGAGAGAGAGAGAGAGAGAGAGAGAGAGAGAGAGAGAGAGAGAGAGAGAGAGAACGTGTGTGTAATTACTTTTAAAAATGCACCGAAAGAGTCTCTCAAACAAAACATATATCACGCATTTCTGTCTGTCTATCTGTCTCTGTGTGTATATACATATATATATAAACAAACAAGAAAGCCAGAAAAAGCGTCAAGTGAGAAACTAAAACAACAGGACCAAATTAGTACTTGCCTACAGCTTGTTTCACTTACTGGCTCATTAGTTCTGTCGTGGTGTTTTTTCTATCAATAAATGACCTTTAAACAATGAGTGTGACTTCTTTGATCAAATCCTGAGATGTTCATTAACGATTCTGACCTATCACAATTTCCAGCAACTGAAAACTTCTCACATTTTTCCTTCCAGATATAGGTCATACAGAACAAAAGTGATGTCTACATCGCAGCTTCGTCATTGTCTTTATTCTTCTTTTTTCCCTTTCTCTTAATTACTATTCTCTCTCTCTCTCTCTCTCTCTCTCTCTCTCTCTCTCTCTCTCTCTCTCTCTCTCTCTCTCTCTCTCTCTCTCTCTCTCTCTCTCTCTCTCTCTCTCTCTGAATATATATATACAACACCCAACAATAAATATATTTCTCTTTCTCTCCATAACTTTCTGATTCTCTCTCTCTCTCTCTCTCTCTCTCTCTCTCTCTCTCTCTCTCTCTCTCTCTCTCTCTCTCTCTCTCTCTCTCTCTCTCTCTCTCTCTCTCTCTCTCAATCTCTGTGTTTCTCTCTCCATCTCTCTCTCTCTCTTTCTTTCTCTGTTCGTTTAAATATATCTCTCACATTGTTAATAGAGATATATACAATTCATTAACTTACATTATTAATTAATTTTTTTTTTTTTTTTTTTTTTTTTTTTTTTTTTTTTTTTAAATACAAGAAAACTAAGCAAACGAGATAACCCTCTTTTCTTTCACGGATTATGAAAATAATGACTAAATAAGTGTAATAATATATTTTAATATTTTAAATATACTGCTTTTACATATCAAGTTTATTTTTTAAACTGTAATACTTTACAAAAAATCTTTTCGTTTTCACGGTTAACAAGTCCGTACAATTTTCCAGTTGCTGCCATCAAAACTAAGCCGCGTTTAAACAGAAATTTTTAACTCCTGGTTTTTCTAACTGTCATCAAAAATAAGATATTGCTTTTACTTTATAGTTAAAATATTGCTGCAGGATCAGTAGATTACAGAATAGGCTTCAGAGGTTTTCTATCTAATATTATGACAATAATAGCAACAACAACAACGACGACGACGACAACAACAATACAAAAAATAATTAATTAATAATCACTTTCAACAGTATATTTAATAATTAATCAAAATCTTAAAAAATAACTATAGCAGTGACGGAGATAGTCACAAATTCTCTTAAAAGACTGGGTTATCAATAATCTCTTACAGTGACACTTCTGAAACAAAAGATGTAATACATTTTAGTAGTCATCCATTAAAAAAAGTACACGTAAAGTTTAAAACAAGGATTTTGTCCACATATCTCGTTGCACTGACGTCAGAAGTCTTCTCAAGATTACAAATTGTAGACTTAAGAAACTAATATTAATGATGAAATGATTTTACAAATTATATGACAAATTTGATTCTGTTTACATGTTCATGTGTATATGTGTTTGTGTGTGAACAATTAAAAATATATACACACAAAAAATACATACATATATACATACATATATATGTACATATATATAGATATAGATATAGATATAGATATATATAGAGAGAGAGAGAGAGAGAGAGAGAGAGAGAGACACTGTATTATATTAGACTTTCATATATACATACACATATAGATAAACACATACACACACACACATACACACAACTATATACATACAAATATATAATTATATATATGTATGCAAATTTATATATGTGTGTGCATATGTGTGTATAGAAACATAAATGTGTGTGTATATGTATGTGTATGTATGTATACATATGAAAGTCTGATATAATACAAACTGTTTTTGTTACTTCGACAAAGAGCATATTTTAAGTAACGAATTCTCTTTATCTGAAATAATATGCTTATTTAAAAACATGCACATGCAGCAAAAACATGCGTACAACACAAACACAATGCATGACCAGTAATGAAAATCTTTATAAAGAGTGAGCTAGGTTATTACACGCTGAAACGAAAACCTCTCCAATGACATTAAAGTAGGTATCACCATAATTAACAATTCAATAGGAATGAATTGAATATTCATTTAATTTTTTTCATTATTATAATTATTATTTATTATTTATTATTATTATTATTATTATTATTATTATTATTATTATTATTATTGTTATCATCATCATCATTATTATTATTATTATTTTAATTTAGTTTATCTACAGAGATAAATAAATAAATAAACAAAGATTAAATAATAATAATAATAATAATAATAATAATAATAATAATAATAATAATAATAATAATAGTAATAGTAATAATAATAATAATAATTAATAATAAATATCTCTAAACTCTCTGTGTTCATTCTACTCCACATTAAACAAACTCAAAGTGTTTACTCTTAAGTTCCGTTTAACTGATAATGACAAACTTCCGTGAGCGACCGTCACCATACGTAATTTAACTTGCGTATGAAAAACCTTCAACAAATATCCCTATCGAATTTCTTCCATCATAATAGACCAGTCGGTTCGTGATAGGTATGGAGAGGGCTGAAGCATCTCTTAACGGGAGGACGAGCCGGACAATGAGAGTCAACAAAACAAGGAAGCTTTTGTGTGTGCCACAACAACACAGAGCATTCAGTTGTTTATGTACAAATTGATCGTTGTTACGTGTTACAGTGCAGCGACGAAAAGAAAGCAAAAAGAAAAGATTACGTAAAATCTCCCTGTAGCAGTGTTAGATCAGTAATCATAACAAAATCTGACTGGTTTTTTTTTTTGGTTGAATGCTGCTTTTCTGTTATTTTTAATGTTTTGTTGTTTTGTTTTTGTTGTTGTTGTTGTTGTTGTTGTTATTATTATTAGTGTTATTATTGTTATTTAATTTATTTATTTATTTATTTATTTATTTTATACCAAATAAGAATTTATTTATTTATTTATTATTCATTTAATTTTATAGCAAATAAGAAATGCAGTTTTCTCTTATTCATTTATTTTGTTTCTCTCTCTCTCTCTCTCTCTCTCTGTGTGTGTGTGTGTGTGTGTGTGTGTGTGTGTGTGTGTGTGAACGTGCATGTATGTGTATATTATAGTTTGTTTGTTTTGTTATTGTTTCTTTTTCATTAAAAACACGTTCTACCCACCACTGGGCATTTTCCCTTGTTACAACAACATCCATGTCATTGTCAATGTTATTTATTATTAACCTTGATGTTTATGATACTGATAATGATGATGAAACTAATGAAGATGGTGAAGATTCTCGTCAAGATCTTGACGATTATGACGATGCTAATAATGAAACCCCTGATGTTGATGATGTGATATTTGTTCTAAGCATGATGACGTAGTGGTCGTCTAACTCATTCTTTCTAGTTTTTCGTTATTTCTTGATCCCTGTCGCGTACAAACAGTCTGTATGGAACTAATCTGAAAACAAACAGCACACAGGCAGTGCGTTCTCGTCCAAAACAGTCGAGTGGAGAATGGTGCTGTGTGTCACAAACCAAAACTGAATCCTTTGTCCAACACGCCGATTAAAGATTTATGTCCCTGTTTAACGTTCTGCGCGTGCGCGGGAAGCAGACCGTCCACTTTACCTGTACCGATTGTTGGAATGTCGTATCATTGGCAAAGTGATCGCATTCGACGTCAGAGCCAGGGACACCGGTGCAAGTCGTTTAAAAGTGAACTAACAAAGATTATGTGTCTTGTTTAGAAAAACACCGAGTAACGAAGATGGCTGTATCTGGACGGACCCGTTATGCCTTTATTGCAATTAATTTCGTGTTTTGGGTAAGTTATATTTAAAAATATATTTGTTCTTGTTCTTGTTGTTGTGTGTGTGTGTGTGTGTGTGTGTGTGTGTGTGTGTGTGTGTGTGTGTGTGTGTATTTATTCTCATATAAACTCTGATTGATGTTGTTTACTTTTTCTTATCTTAATGTCAATCATGATCAAGTTTGATATTTATAATTTCGGGTTTACGCCTCGTTACATTTGATCGATAAATAGAAACATTTTGGAAACAAACAAATCTGAAGAATTAAATTTGAAGGCAGCCCAGATTTAATTATTTAATTCTCTTCTATTTCACTGTGTACTTGTGGGGTTTTTTTTTTGTTTTTTATACTCTAAATATAAAGTTAATAAGTGTTTGTTTGTCACAGAATGGTTAAGATTGTAATGTTAGATAGTTGAAATCTTTTCATTCGCACTGATATCAACGAAAGAAGATCTTTATCGCTTGAAGAATAATATTAATTTTATATTATTTTATTTTTGGACGTTTTTAATGTTGGCTGATACATATCTGTATTATAGTATTTAATTATTTGTTAATATCTTAGTCAAATAACTAAATAGCAAAAATTCTTAAGTTCATCAAACTGGAACGAATCTTCATGTGTCAGTGTTATGATACTGAAAAACTAAAAACATTTAAGTTTGCATTTGATACTGATAAATAATAGATAAAAGGTACACTTAAGTACACTTCATATATTTCTGTGCATCAATATACAGATAACACATAGTTTTATAAGGGATACGAATTTGTATTTTTTTCTCTCATTTTGTATATATATATATTGTCTAAAATATATACACACTCACATATACGGTTGAATAAATCACAAACACATACATACATACATACATACATACATGCATATGTTAATATTACGTGTTTTTTCTCAGATATTTGTGTGTAACTATCATGTACTACGTTGTCGAACATTTTTAAGAAACTGTTTATAAATCAAGTAATTGTTGTACTCTATTCAAAGCTGAAACTGGAATTTTCTTTTTTCACACTTACTGTTAAGATGCATTTAACAACAACAAAAAATAAATAATAAATAAATAAAAATGATGATGTTGATGATCATCATCATCATCTTTAACTCAATACAACCTTGAATATATTTTTAAATATATATATATATATATAGACTTTACATACGTCTTCCACACAGACGCGTGGAAGTGACGTCATGTGTACTTTGATGTGATTTCCCAGTGACAAACAGATATTGATTGGTGAACTTTTCACCACGACTTCTCTTACGACATTGTCAGTCTAAGAACACTTCACAATCTTCATGTAACAGATACGGAAAATATTAACATTTAATGTGGCCATTTTTTTAATTTTTCATATATATTTATATATAACAGTGCGATATAAAAGTTCATAAAAAATTCAGTCTGCATAAAACTTCGTGTTTTAAACCAGCAGTAGAAGTCAGAAGACAAATAAAGGAACGTGGAATTTGGCCTAAAATAATAAATAATAATAATAATGTCTTGATATTGTTTTATATGTTATTGGTGTTCTGTATACATAGTGTAATGGTTTCTGTTATCGGATCAAGATATTTTATTCACTTCTGAGTGTTTGTTTCATTCTGTTTAGCAAAATACAACAGTTTTGTATGGCCAATATGATGACTTGTTCTATTAGTAGAAATACTATTAGATTTTTCTTCTGCGTTTTATTGGTTTTTTTATTTTGTTTTGTTTTGGGTTTTCTTGTTGTTTCTATCTTGTTTTTTGTTCTTGTCTGGTTGTTTTTAGTTAAATATGGTATTAAAGTTATTGTTGGTTTGTTTTATTTTACTGTTTTGTCTGTTGTTGTTTTGTTTTTGTTTTTTGTTATTGTTGTCGTGTTTATTTTTGTTTTGTTTTTTTATTAAATATGATATATTATATATGTATATGAACGAGTTACCAGATAAGAGTTGTTGTAGGCAACAATCTAATATTTCAGTTCTGTGAGAGAAAGTTACGTTGGTATGTTGTAAAATTAGTTAAGAATAATGCAGAGTTTCGTATTATGGTTTTTCAGTTTCAGCTTTAATGACAAAAGATAATAAAAGAAATTCTCATTGTTTACCTAAGTAAAGTTATTTAAATAGCAAAAGTGAATATCGCGATATGGTATAGAGAAAAATACTGGGCTGAAACAAATATTAATAAGCAAAATTATGATTTATTCAACCATATATGTGTATGCGTGTGTGTGTGTGTGTGTGTGTGTGCGCGTGTGTGTGTGTGTGTTTCAGTCCTATGTGAAAGGAAATCGCGTCTCAAATGCCACTTATTGAAAAAACCCAACCCAGTTCATTATTGTTGTTTTTAAAAATTACATTTAATTTTGTATTTAAATTCTGTTCAGGTAAAAACACATTGTACAATGACAAATTAAGTAACTAACAAATTTAGTCAGATAGTTTAGTACGTGTTATACATTTTTTTATTTTCTACAGTTTCTTTCTTGTCAATTTTCGGTATAATTCAGTTTGCTATTTTCACTAGCTCTTCACAGTGCCTGGATCAAAGAGATCGGTGTTTTTAACTGTGAAGCACACTGTACTGGAACTGCTTCGTTCACAAACACTCTGTGCTTGGAAACTGATACTGCATGTTCTGCGTGCTTTATCTTCGTGAGATATTGATAATGAGTAAGCTGAGAAGTAAATCTTGATACAGCAAGATCAAAATGGATATTTAACGCTTTCTGCACGCAGTAACACCCATATGTAATTTTCATTTAATTTTTTATTATTTTTTTTTTTTTTACCAGAAAATTACATGACTTTTTCAAAAAACAGATAGCTCTGTAGAAGTATCAAAAAAAAAAAAAAAAAAAAAAAAAAAAAAAATGCAGCAATGCAGTGATATTGATAAAAAAAATACTAGTTGAATGAGTTAGGTATTGCATATCAAGACTTGCATACAGTCAGGTGTGTTTATTGCGTTACCATAGACACAGACAAAGAGAACGCGACTTGACAAAATGAAAGAGGGAGCAAAAAAAAAAAAAAAAAAAAAAAGAGAAAAGAAAATTAATGATTTAGTTAACAAAGTACTGAAAGCATACATAACAGAAAACTAGCTTTGCGATAGAATATTCAATTTTTATTAAGAATGTTTTATAAGAGAATATTTTTATATATGAATATATACCAAAGAGTTTGTCACTGCAATTCTGTGATTAATATTTTAGAGAGAGAGAGAGAGAGAGAGAGAGAGAGAGAGAGAGAGAGAGAGAGAGAGAGAGAGAGAGAGAGAGAGAGAGAGAGAGAGAGAGAGAGAGAGAGAGAGAGAGAGAGAGAGAGAGAGAGAGACCAGACAAATTCCTTACTATATGACATTTTTATATACTTCTTAAACATCATGAAAATCCTTGCACCTCTACGCATATTCAACACACACACACACACACACACACACACACACACACACACACACAAAATACAAAATACAAAACACACACACTACACATGCAAAAACACACTGAACAGATCAGCTGGTTGGAAATAACTCTAAAATACAAACAATAGATATAGGAAGTAACAACACACTCGTTCCAGACAACTGAGTGACACTTTCAGAATCTGTCTACTGATGTACGCAATACTAAACTTCATTTCCAGCTTACTGGGACAAAATGTAATAATGGTTTCCCTGGTTATTTACAGTTGTTTGGTGTCAAAGTACCTTAATCTCATTCGATACTGAAATATATCCTGGTATTGGTGCTTAGTAGGATATTCTGTTTTATTTTAACACGTAAACAATTGTTATGTTGATATTAATCTGAGAATAAGGTCAGCGAAAACTAATTTGTATCGCTAATTAACTGTTAATGAAAAAAGAAAATCTGTGATCGGTTCATTAATGTAATGGCTATTATTTCTACAAAAAAGTATTCTGTTACAATTTCATCTCTCTCTCTCTCTCTCTCTCTCTCTCTCTCTCTCTCTCTCTCTCTCTCTCTCTCTCTCTCTCTCTCTCTCTCTCTCTCTCTCTCTCTCTCTCTCTCTCTGTGTGTGTGATGGATTTTCAGAAAAATTATATGAACAAATATACAAATATGTATGTTTAATAACGAACATATTATCTATGCTTTTATCACTCGGAAGTACTTACACACATACATTACCAGTTATACACAAGAATACTAATTTAAGTAATTATAAAGTGTATCTATTTTGAGCATTATTATTGTCATTGTTGTTGTTGTTGTTAATATTTCTTTTACTTATGTACACATTTAATTTATGTTTTCAGCTGATTGGACTGTCTGTGTCTATATTTATAGTGTGGACCCTGGTAACAAACCCTGCTTTAAACGAATTCCTTTCTGGAACATCTGTAAGTTTAACAGTCCACTACCTTATTTTACAAGCGTTTTAGAGAAAAATAATAAAAACTATACATAATGAAATTTTAACTATATATTTATTTAATTTCTTTTTTTTTTTTTTTTTTTTTTATTATTAATAGTAATGTTTGTGTTTATAATATTTCGGTTAAATAATTCGTTAATATTTAAATGGAACTGATTTTGCTTAAAGGTAATTTAAAATGAACATTGTATATACATTTCTGAAGTTTTGGTTTTTACATACGTAGCAACCAGAAAACAGTTGCGTCCGGGCTTTGTGAGTTTTATCATTGTGGTCCTAATCAGATACACACAATATATGGAAATGGAAATGGAAAAAAATTAACGTGCTAATCAGAGCAAGCTGTTTTATTGTTCAGTGATTAAACAGAAAAGGTCAGCGGGCGTGTCCGAAGTAGACACAATATAAACACTACACTTGTTTAAGTACTCACTACGTTTTTACTGTTCAGTGATTAAATAGAAAAAAATACTTGAATTATACACACAGATGGAATAAGAGCAAAACAGACAAAATAAGAAATGCACTCTTTGAATACAGAGAAATACATATATACATGCATACATATGTTTTATACATACATATATATATATATATATGCATGTACATCAGTGATATAGAACTTTTACAAGTTATAAAGCACTACTACCTAATGAAATGTTGTTATCAGTGTAACACACAAATAACTGTATGTTTCTACTTTATTTCAGGTGCTGTCTTACACATTGGTCGCCGTGGGGGCAGTTATTGTGATAATTGGTAAGAAATATTACTTTTACATACTCCAGTTATAAATCATAGTATTATCACAATTAAATAAAACCTGTTATCTACGCAATATGATATGTAAAGTTAAGTAATTTTAATACACACATCAGAATAAACCCAAGTGGCAGTAAATTAAATATGTTTTCTACGCAGTTCGAAATATAAATTACACTGCACTGAATATATGTTTCAAAACGAATAAAATCTCTTATCTACTCAATAAGAAAAATAACGGACAGTGAGTATAAGCGTGAAAATAAACCAGGTTAAAAAGAAAATATTCATGTAGAAAATGAACTAAGTCATTGTATTTATCGCCTCAAATTCGTTTCGATTGAAAAAATATTTGAAATATGTGGTATATTTAAAACTGCTGTGTTAATACTTACTAGCCGATGTCCTGTGGGTTATTTAGGGAAGAAACATTCGACTTAATACGGTGATCGGTTGTTTTAACAGCGAGAATTAGAGAAAGTTTAACGTGTTAATCAGAGAAATTCCGCGACAAAATACGTCTCCGATTCGACCTCAGGTGGTACGAAGAGAAAATCTGTAAAACATTTTGTGTATTTTCACTTTATTTATTTATTTATTCCTGGCGACAAATATTTGTTCGTAAGAAAGCATAATAATAAAATAAAAAAATAAAAATAACAATTAAACCAAAAAGAAAAATAAAAAAAAATAAACATGTGTGTGTGTGTGTGTGTGTGTGTGTGTTCATGGATTTTGAGTTAGTTTATCATAATTTGAAACGAAAAGAGAGAGAGAGAGAGAGAGAGAGAGAGAGAGAGAGAGAGAGAGAGAGAGAGAGAGAGAGAGAGAGAGAGAGAGAGAGAGAGAGTAAATTGTATCTCAGACCATCACAAGTTATGATATATCTCTGTATGTGAAATAATTAGCAAAAAATTCTCTTCAGCAATAAATAAAACGTTTGAAGAGTACGAAATGTTTGTTCATACCACCATATATTTATTTTACTCCTTTTTTACGATAGCAAGGGAATTTTGTATTTTGAAATTAGTGTTTATTAGACGTAGTTTCTAAGATTATTTAATACATGTAATTTTTTTTTTTTTTTTTTTTTTTTTTCATAAATAGTTAAATATAAATGTTGCTGTCACATCGCTTCTTCTCATTAACAGCAAGAAATAGTAATGTATCGGCGTAAACGGATGACCCTGCCATTGTTTTTAATAATCTGTGGTTGTAACGGGAAATTTGTAATTGGATCGACGGATTTTTCGGATTAATGATAGCTAATGTTTCATGGGTTATTAACTAAGTGACACAAATGTAGATTACTATTATTATTATTATTATTATTATTATTATTATTGATTATTATTATTATTATTATTATTATTGTTATTGTTGTTATTATTATTATTGTTGTTGTTGTTGTTGTTGTTGTTGTTATTGTTATTATTATTATTTCAGGACTGCTTGGTTTCGTTGCTGGAGTTAGTGAAAGTCAGTGTCTTCTTCAAATAGTAAGTCTCTTTGTATCTCTTTTTTTTTTTTTTTATTTACTTACTTACTTTTTATTTATTTATTTATTTATATATTTATTTACTTACTTTTGTATTTATTTATTTATTTATATATTTATTTATTTATATATTTATTTTTTTTTTTTTTTCTTGTTTTTTTTTTTTTTTTTGCATTTTTTATTATGATTTTTTTTTTTTTTAAAGTCTATATGACATTTACTTCACCTGAGTATTCCGAATAAAGAAAACATCTTTTCAGACAAATTTGTTTTTATTCATTAAGTTCCTAAATGAGGGAATGCATTTGTGAGTATTTCTCTCTCTCTCTCTCTCTCTCTCTCTCTCTCTCTCTCTCTCTCTCTCTCTCTCTCTCTCTCTCTCTCTCTCTCTCTCTCTCTCTCTCTCTCTCTCTCTCTCTCTCCCTCCCTCCATCCCTCTGTTTCTCTTTCTATATACATACATACATTCAGTGCATATGTTATATATTTTGATGTTATACATACATATATACATATACCACACAGCAGACAAACACACATGCACATACACTTACATAAATAAATTCATATTTGTATGTGGTATAAATTCACGAACAATACAGATATTTTATTAATTATCTTATGCAATTTGGAAACGTGCCATTTATTTTTTCCACCATTTTATCATGTCGCCGTGTATGTTTACATTTATTCTAATATGTTTATGTCCATGTCTTTTTACATTTCAATTTATTAGTTTATACCATACATCACCCTTGAACTTATTTAGTTTGGAAAATGTGCTATATAAATATGGTATAATAATAATAATAATAATAATAATAATAATAATAATAATAATAATAATAATAGTAATAATAATAATAATAATAATAATAATAATAATAATAATAATAATAATAATAATAATAATAATAATAATAATAATAGTAATAATAATAATAATAATAATAATAATAATAATATTTGTTTCAGTATGTTGGGCTTGTGACGACGCTGTTGTTCCTGGAAATAGTGTGTGTAGTAGCTGCATACGTCCAGAGAAACAGCGTAAGTTTGACACTGGTGTGTTTTTATCTACAAAACAAACACGATGTAAATCTGTGGTTTTTCTTCAATACTTTGACTTAGTTTTGTTTTCATTATTTTGTTCTGTTATGTTTTGTTTTGTTTTACTTAGCTTCGTTTTAATTTTAATTTTAATTTTTTTATTTTATATTTATTTTATTTTTATTTTTATTTTTATTTTATTTTTATTTTTATTTTATTTTTATTTTATTTTTTATTTTATTTTTATTTTTATTTTTATTTTTATTTTATTTTTATTTTTTATTTTATATTTATTTTTATTTTATTTTTATTTTTTTTTTATTTATTTTTATTTTTATTTTTATTTTCATTTAATTTCAGGTGGTTTTTCGTTTCGTTTCGTTTCGTTTCATTTTATTTTATCTTAACTCATTTTATTTCACTTCATTTCAGTTTTATTTTGTTATATCTGGATTTCTCTTTCATCTCAGACAACGAATGCAGACGGAGAACAAAAGTTACTATTTGTATTTTATAGTTTATTTCCCTTTGTTTGTTCCTTGCGACTGCTAACGCCATATTTACCAGTATTGCCATCTGGCTTATTTTATTTTGTCTTATCAATATTTATTATTCACTGGTTGATATTTACAGCTACCAGCATACACGCGGTCTGGCTGGAGTGAAATGAACCAGGAAACGAGGGACTTCCTACAAACACAGGTGTGTCATGTAAATGTTTCGCATTCCCAATCGTTTGTATTGATGTGAAAGGGCGTATTTGTCATAGGGATCAAATCAAATCAAACACCGCTCTTCTTGAAGTGGCGCGCTATCTGACTTTTGACAGCTTGAAATATAATATCAGTTTCTGAGAAGTGATCTGATATTACTTAAGCAAAAGTATCTTTAGAATAGTTTTATGAAAACCTGAATGAATTTTATTTCAATGACCTAACCGTGTTAGTTTTCCTTTTTTATGTGTTTGTTTTTTGTTTTGTTTTTTTTGTTGTTTTTTTAGTTTTATATATTATATATTATTATTATTATTATTATTATTATTATTATTATTATTAGAGAGAGAGAGAGAGAGAGAGAGAGAGAGAGAGAGAGAGAGAAGGGTTGCAGACTTTTTAATTACATTTTATTTTTTTCATTTTGTATAATATATATATAATTGATATATATAATTGTATTAATACCTCATTAAAACAATTCTACAACTATCGGATATTAGCTTTATAATTATGACGACATTATGATATATTTTACTTCCTTCACTCCAAACAAATCATTGGACATACAGGAAGTTACTCAAAAGGGCTTAATCCTACGACTGTTAATCCTTTAAGTTACTGTTGTGACGTCTGAGAATTAAAAACATACACAAAACACGAAACACTGCCAAGTTTCGACTTCGTTATTTAATTTAAACCTAATTTAGACTGTTACAGAAGAAACACGAACGTAATTATTTACTTGATTTCCTTGTGATGATTAATTTTTTTTTTTTTTTTTTAAATATTTTTATTATTTCTTCTTCTTCTTCTTTTTTCCAATGTTATTTCACAGTTGAAGTGCTGTGGCTTCGACGACCACACTGAGTACATCAACACCACTTTGCCAGACAGCTGTTTTCAGACACCTCGTAATAAAACAAACGAAGCACGTTTCCAGGTACGATCTGCTAAATGAACAAGTAACGTTTTAACACAGAAAACTATTTAAGCTAACAAAATGAATCAATAAATATTTGTTTAACAAAATTCACAATACATTTAAATAGTTATTAAGCTTTAATCAGGTTTTGGGACTTTTTTTTTTTTTAGAAAGACTGGCGCTAGAATCTGTCAGTTTCCGTAATTCCAAAAAAAGCAAAGCGGTAATAAAACGCCAAAAGAGTGATTTGAGACCCACCAGAGTTCTTTCCCTTTGGTGGCAATATATTTTTTCTAATTTAGTGATCTTGCTAGCATCTTAACTGTTCAAGTGCAAACGATAACAACGATTTCTTTTTCCAGGATGGATGTTACAAAAAAATAAAAGAATGGTTTGAATCTAATATCACAATATGGGCCTCAGTGGCAGGAGCTGTGTTATTTGTCCAGGTAAACCTTAGATCTGAACTGAATTCTAAATGTAACTAAGTAACAATAAAACTTACTGTTGTTATAATGATTTCCTCTCTCTCTCTCTCTCTCTCTCTCTCTCTCTCTCTCTCTCTCTCTCTCTCTCTCTCTCTCTCTCTCTCTCTCTCTCTCTCTCTCTCTCTCTCTCTCTCGTTTCAAATAGTCATCGGAAAGCTATAAATAAAATATATCCCTGGTCTAGTGTCTATGAGTCGAATGTAACAATAAACTGTAACATGTGCAAGACATTTTATATTCGTTAAAACCAGCAAATGACTTAATGTAAAAAATTTATTATAATGATAATACGAGAAGCTCCACATATTGTTAGAAACAGAGCAGGTCATTATAGATAGATAGATAGATAGATAGATAGATAGATAGATAGATAGATAGATAGATAGATAGATAGATAGATAGATAGATGCATTTTTTATCTTTTTTTTCCAGATTCTGTCTCTACTGACCAGTTGTGTTGTGCTTAATCGGGTACACGAAGCTAAGCGGGTGTCTGATGGAAGCGAGAGTCTGCAGCAGATGGCCAAGCTGGAAACGGGACATGCAAATCACGCGTACCAGCTGTCACGAATGAAAGAGCGATTCTGAACGTGACTTCCAGTCGCGTGATTTGTCCTGGCCAATGGAGTATTAAAAACGTTTTTTAATTTCTGAGTGTGATGTTAATTTGGGCTGAAAATAAATGCAAATTAATATTCTTTGACAGCTGTTATTATAAAACATGTAATTATTGGAGATTTTTTTTAATTGTATTTGCAGTTTGATTTTAGATCTGAATTTTTGTTTGATTCACTTCAGAATGATTTAAATAATTTTTATAAAAGTCTGTAATTACTTTTTACACGCACGCTCACACACATACATGCACACCATCATTATCACCACCAACAAAAACAACACACATACATATACGACAGGTATTTTATAACAGATTAAAGTACCATGAGAATACTAAATATTTATTTAAACAATTACTTTTAAATTTAATGATAAAACAGTTTGAAATAAACAATAATACTTTTTTTCACAAAGAATAAGACGTGTGCTACATTCCATTTACACTAATCTATACATGTAAATATGTCTAAACTTTAATATCCATTTATCTTGAATGATTCTTGATTTTGTTCTGTTTTTATAAACAAACACAGCATTACTGCAGTATTGTTTCTTTCACTGGATTCATGATAATGATATCCTTTGCTGTCCAGTGTAATCTCTTTGTACTAAAAGTATTTTATTTTTGTTACACAGACAATCATTTTGAATTCAGGTATTTTGTACATAACTTATTATAAATGTGTTTATTTTGTTGTTGCTGTTACATGGGTTTCCTCTTTTCTTTTATTATTTTTAATTTAAAAATATATATATATTATTGTTCGTAATTAACTTATTATTTATAAAATGTTTTAAAATATAAACGCTCTCTCTCTCTCTCTCTCTCTCTCTCTCTCTCTCTCTCTCTCTCTCTCTCTCTCTCTCTCTCTCTCTCTCTCTCTCTCTCTGTCTCTCTCCTTGTAAGTTCGAGCCTAACCAACAATTTCAAAAAAACTCGTACACAGCTGAGAAAGAACTTTTAAAAAAGACACCGGTCCGGTGTTCACTTCTGTGTTTTTTAACTCTTTGTTTCTAGGCATCTATTTTATGTGATTTTTATTATTTGTATTGCTAATATATATGCACAAATAAATAAATATTTAAAATTTTTTGGTGTTTATAAATTTATATGGTTTATATGTGTGTGTGTGTGTGTGTGTGTGTGTGTGTGTGTCTGTTGTAAAAATTATGACTGGATATGTCTACTGTATAATGAAGAAATATGAACTGTACAAATATATATTTTCAGTAATATCATCATTCCAAGATTATTCCAAGATTTATTGTCGGATAGAAAAAAATCGAAATCGTAATAAAAATTAAATCAATTATAAATAATAAATGAAACCAAACCTGTCAAACCAAATATAACTGTCTAACCCTTTAGCTAGCATTTAATTTGCTCATGATGAGGGTAATAATTAACGATGATAATAGCGTAATAACAGAGGGAGATAACTTCAATTATAATAAATTGAAATTATCGTATTTATCTCCCTTACACAACCTTCATTATGGCGAACGTAACAATACAAATAAAATAATAATTAAGACAACAAATAAACAACGAAAAGGTCCATAACTCCGGTAATTAAATAATAATTATTATCAAATGTTAATTAGCCGAAAAAATAGATAGTTAAATATTTTTTTGTAATATAAGCATACGTTAGTGTTTGCTAGCTCAGATCTCAGTTTCACCAACTATAGTAATCGTTTTATACAAAGTCTGTTTATGGCATCCTTCACATTAATTCTTTTTGGGTTTTTTTTTTTTTTTTTTAAAATTTATTTACGTACCACCTTACTTATTCACATTAAGCAGTAATTTTTAGCTAAAAACAAGCACAAAACCGCCGATGTCAGGACTCAATAACGTTAACTTTTTCTCTACATTAATAAAATTATTTCCGCTGACTGGAGAGGATAATTCAGGTTCTAACAAGCTCGTTAAAACTTTCTGTCACCAGTCAGAAGGCCAAACACGGGCGACCTACCCTGACAAAGCTGACCAATCCTGGCCGTGGGAAAGTCACCCACATAACTGTTTGCATTGTGTTGTGTGTCAGCCAGCTCGGTGATAGGTCGCGGCAGAATTTACCTGACTCATGCAAAACGATAGAGACAAAAATCCCCATAAGAATGAGTGGTTCTTTTTTTTTTTTGTTTTTTTAACTTTTTCCCCAGGAATGTAATTGTATTTATATTTTTTTTATTTGAAGGTCGACTAAATAACAAAAGTATAGGTTACCTGTCAATGAAAAAAAAATAAAATAAAATATAAAATAAATAAATAAATAAATAATTAAATAATAATAATAATAATAATAATAATAATAATAAATAATAATAATAATAATAATAATAATAATAATAATAATGATAATGATAATGATAATGATAATGATAATAATAATAATAAAACGAAAACACGTTTATCTTAAGAGGACAGTATTTAACTCAGGTTCAAGATGAATAAACATAACTCAGTAAACTATACAGGATAAAAAATATTAATGAAATACTTTCAGTTGAGTAATGCTTAAAATCTTCTGAGAAGACAGTCTCGTATCATTGCTGTTGATCAATGATTTCACAAGTCTCAGCTACTAAGACTAAACATAAACATAGTGGTGTATTTTAAACTGGAGTTTCGTGGAAAGTCATTATTTCATTTAACATGCAGTGTTCATTTTAATCTATCTCTCTCTTTTTTTCTCTGTCTATATTTGTTTATATGCGTCTGTGTGCCTCTCTCTCTCTCTCTCTCTCTCTCTCTCTCTCTCTCTCTCTCTCTCTCTCTCTCTCTCTCTCTCTCTCTCTCTCTCTCTCTCTCTCTCTCTCTCTCTCTCTCTCTCTCTCTCTCTCTCTCTCTCTCTCTCTCTCTCTCTCTCTCTCTCTCTCTCTATCAAGCATTCAAACAGACACACATAGAGTAAGAAACGAATCACCGATGGGGACAAGACAACAGTTTGGACGTTTTTCTGTCGGTGTTATGGGAAACACGGTTGATATCCTGGAAACATCAAAGAGCCGCATCAGGCAACATTCACACATACTGAGATGAATTAACAGATAAAACGTATCCGGTCATTAGTAAATCAAAATCTGCCGTGACCTTTTCAGCTGGAAAATAATCTTCAGAACTAATCCAGATTAGGGCGTTAACTCTGTAGACATATAATATCAGAAAAAAAAAAAACTGAAAATGTTTCTAAAAATGTTTCTAAAAATGGATTTTATTGCAGACATTAGAAATGTAGGTTAAAGTAAAAAGTGAGAGTATTTTATTGAACTCCTGCTGTTTATTATTCTGTGTTGTTTGTTATTTTGTGTTGTGGTTGTTGTTGTTGTTATTGTTGCTATTGTTTGTTTATGGACATTAAAGAGAAAAAAGCAGTAATGAATTGCCAGACACAGAGACACAGATAGACAGATAGATAGATAGGTAGGTAGATATAGATATATAGACAGACAGACAGACAGACAGATAGATAGATAGATGGAAGGATAGACAGGTAGATGATAGATATAGATAGATGGAAAGATAGATAGATAGATATATATATGTACATACATATATATATATATACACACACATATATATATATATATATATATATATATATATATATAAACACATAGATAGATAGACAGAAAGACAGACACACACACACACACATAGATAGATAGATAGATAGATAGATAGATAGATAGATAGATAGATAGATAGATAGATAGATAGATAGATAGATAAATAGATAGATAGACAGATAGACAGACAGACAGACAGATATATAAATAGAACACTAATTGGATACCTAAAAACCTGCCTGCAGACCTATCTGTCTACACGTCAAACGCGTTATAGAAAATTGAAAATAACACATATACACAACTCTTAACTTTATATAATACATAACCCGAGTATAATGCATACAAGCTTATAAGCATATCGAAAACGCGCATGCGCGTAATGTGGAAAAACTAGTTTTATTTGCTTACCTTTTTAACATGATCATTTAAAGTTTGTTCTGAATACAAATGACTGTGATGAACAACATACGTCTGAAAGTGCATGAGGGAAAACAGCGATATGGATAGACATGCACCACTGACATGGTTAAATAGAAGTAATTCGTGTACTTTGCTAGATAAAGAAACCGTAGCCGGCTTTGAGAGACATTACGCAAAGGAACGGCATTACTGATCATATTTAAATAACTAGTATATAAAGAAGTGAAGTTACTGAATTGACTTTTTAAGAAAAAAGAATAAAAAGAAGAAGAAAAAAAAATGTGTATCAGTAAACTGAACCCCGTGAGAGAAGTTCTTTAAATCCAGTGTTCAAAAAATATAAAATATTCTGCCGAATGTGTGTGGTTTTTAATTAAGTCATATCAGTTATGTTGCTAGTAGTTTAAAATGCGAGGATGAAACAAAACTGTAACATTCTGTGACGTACTCAGGCTTAGGAGGAAATTTAATACAGCTTGGGGGATCAGTATGGCATGGGGGAACACAGATACAATTTCATATATTAATGGTGTTGATATTTTAGAAACTGCTATTATTATTTTTATTATTATTTCTGTGTTTGTTCTTTCTCTCGTCATTCCTTTCCTTCTTTGTTGCTTCCTTTCTTTCTTTCACTGTTACGTATTTTGCTTTCCGTCAGAGAATAAATTATTACAATTTTTTTAAAAATTTAAAAAATTATATATATTCACAATATTCAGCATGTTTTTACTGAGTAAACTTACAAATGTCATCTAGAGAAGAAAAAAAATAACTGAGTGATTTCAGTGAACTCACTACGACCAGAAAATACTAATATATTAATGTCCCACGAGGAAAATTAAATTGTCTTTGGCTCTGACATTCAGCTGATCAATTAGCACCGGCGAGATCGCCAGAGAAATGAGTTATCAGCTCTGATGTTCAGCCACAATGATTATTCTAACAGTATCTGAAAATAATAAAAATTATTTCTGATGCTTGTCAGAAACTGATCAATTTTAGTTTCAAGCATTAATGTGAAAATGTGTAAAATAAATTAAATAAATAAACAAACAACAGCACTGTTTGAAATTTTTATTGCAATTGTTATTGTTATCGTTATTATCATTGTTACAGCTGCTGCATTGTTTGTATTAGTTTTATGCTGATGATTCTTTTTTTATTATTATTTTCGTAACTAGTAGTAGTAGAAGTTATAGTAGTAGTGGTAGTAGTAATAGTTGTATTAGTAATAGTAATAGTTGCAGCAGTAGTAGTAATAGTAGTAACACTAGTAACAGTAGCTGTATCAGCAGTAGTAATGGTACTAGTAGTAGTAGTAGTTGGAGTAGTGGTAGTAGTAGTAGTAGTAGAAGCAGCAGTGGTGATAAAAGTTGTAGTAGTAACAGTTTTTGTTGTCATTGTAATTTATGCTCTTGTGACAGTGTGTTTCCTTTTCAATATTTATTTTGTTTCTTCGATGATAAAATTATCTGTAATGTTATTACATTTCTTGGACTTTATTTCATAAATCGCAAATTAAACTAATTTTTGTATATTATTACAGTTCACATTAACAACAGTGGCCAAAATCTGCTTGCAGAAATCGAATAATTGTGAACTTATGGGTGACTTAATGAATTAAAAACTAAAACGAAAGACAGAAAAACTAACGAACATGGTTACAAAGGCAAGTTCTGCTTCAGACGCTGTTAATACTCAGCTGAGTCTGTCCAGGACTTTCGGTGAATCACGGTAACATAATGTGGAATGATTAAAATGAAATAATCGAGACTATGGCCGCTCGTGTGACAGTTTTTAATTACAGCCCCTGGTGCTGACAGCAGAAACTGGGTTGTTATCGACCGAAACAGCCTCTAAATAGCAGAGTGCCAATTTCGATACTTTGACAATTTCATTTGATGAGTTTCGTAAAAGGACATCGTTAACTCGAAAAAGATGAAAAGCTGTCGGAGGTGCATTTCAAAATACCGACAGCTTTTTTCTTTTTTTTTTTTTTTTTTTTTTTCTTTTTTTTTTTTTTTTTTTTTTTTTTTTTTTTCTTACTCATATGTAAATACTCATAAACACTCTTACATGACATATAAAGAGGTTTTTTTCCCCCTTAGTTCCACATAAAGAATATAACAATTTCTTTATAAATTACCGAAACCATAAAAGAATACTAATTCGAAAGAGTTAAAGAGTTAAGTTAGTTTGCTGCTACTTCTCAAGAGAAATATTCTACATACATGTGTATGTATAATTATCTATAAACCTAAAATACGCTTAAACCAAGACGTTTATTGTGTGCTGATCCTCCGACGCTAAAAGTCATGAAATGAAATCAAAATGGATAAATATTTTTGTTTGCAGAAATGACGCTTCACAGCGTTTTGTCGAACTAATTCAAAAAGCAGAACTGGGAATTTTAATTTATTTTTAATCTCGAAAAACTTTGACTCAAAAAAAAAAAAACCCAGTGCGATGTCGGGTTTTCATTTTTACATCGTTAAAACTTAAATGCTTGAAATGCACTTTTTAGTTCACATTGTCGTTCTGATTAAAGTTTTATTTTTAATAAATTTATAATTTGCTTCCCACATCTTGTCATTTATAAATGAAGTTTCATGTAGTATATCAGATATCGTTCATCATACAGACAGTTAGGAAGGTAATGGGAAAGTATGTAGACTGTTACATAGGTAGATATCTGTAGGCATGTATGGATGCATGGATAGGTGGATGAACATTTATGTCTTTTTTTATATGTGTGAACAATGTGTGTATATTTATTTGTATGTAGTTGTATGAATGTATGTATCTATGTATGTTCTGTGTGTTGTATATGTATATGTGTGTAAATGTGTGTATGTATGCATAAATGTATTAGTATACATACATACATATTCATAAATACATACATACATACATATACATGCACACACACAGACACACATGCATACCTCTGTGTAGTCCTGACACAAAACTGAATATGTCAACATAATTAATGTCTATTCATCAGGTCAGTGTAGTTTCTCATTAATGTGTTAACTGAACAAATATTGCTGTTTGTGTTCTCTCGAGAAATTCCTTCCATAACCTGATTACACCATTAGCCTGACGACTGCAGGGAATACGACAGATATGGTATTATACTTCATAACCTTATCTCTGTGTCCGCCAGACATCGAAATAGCGCTGTCAAAGTCAGATCCAGTAATCCCAGTGATGCCTTTTGAGCTGCCCACCAACAGAATGTCACGTACGTTATTTTCAGCACAGTCTCACACCATGGATCTACGTACCATGTCAATATCGGCACGTACGTTACTTAAAATGCAACTGGATCTAAGTAGTGCGTTACTTAAATTACAGTTTGTCCACGGACGTAAGTACTGAAAATGCAACGTACGTACTTAAAATAGAGTTTGTCCATGGATCAAAAGTACCAGGCTTAAATTTCAATGTACGTTACTTAAAATGAAATCCGTACATTCATCTAAGAATCACACTTATCGTGCAACGTACATTATTTAAATTACAATTGGTCCATGTATCTAAGTACCACACTGATAATGTAACGTACGTTACCTAAAATACAATTTACTCATGGATCTAAGTGACATACCTATGTTTCAATGTACCTTACATAAAATGCAATTTGTCCATGGATATTTGGACAACACCATCAGAGTTACAGTATTTACAAACTGTTAGTCCATGGATCTGTTAAAAGAGTTCTGTGTAGTTAGTCTGTGTATCTATTTAATAAGTCGCATATAATTAGTCCATGAATCTAACTACTGAGTCATGAACATTTAGTCCATGGATCGTGTTAATGTGTTATATATAGTTTGTGTCATGGATCTGTATACTTGATCCAAGAACGTAATTTAAAGGACTGTTAATTTAAGGATTGTGTATTGCACTGGCAATGTATTCACACACACACACACACACACACACACACACACACACACACACACACACACACACACACACACACTACAGTTTATTTACTAGGAGATGAAAAAGACAATAGTTTGTAATGGTTTGATATCTACAACGCTGCAGTTATAAGATTAGAAAAAAACTAAAATTTTGTTACACTTGTAATATAATACATCATATCTTGGCCCCCATTAGTAGTTATTCTTCATGCTGCAACATCAAAAGCAGGGTATTCAGTTTGAAACCTGGGGCACAGTAACACGAAACGTTAATTCGAACAATGATTTTGGAGTAGAATTTCCAGAACTTTATGTTGTAGTAAATCTGCTTTTACAAAATATAACGCAACGGCTGACTTCATAAACGTAACAGTGGTCTGTTCTATGATATTTGATATGAGCTCCAGGTTTATAGATTTTTTTGTATTAACTTTTAATTCAGCTTTCAAAGGGTTACTGTCTGCAGACATCAACCTGATACCCTGACTGAGTCTTTAATCCGATTTTTGTCATGAATATTCTCGAAAAAAAAAGAAAATAAAGTGTAAACTAGCATTATCTCAATGGGGTGTACTGCGTAAGTAATAAAAATAAAAAAATTTAAAAATTAATAAAATGAAACAGTCTGTTGATTAACGTACAAACGTCTAAAGTCATATTTTACAAAGTCAATCACATTAAATGATATCATGCTGTCAAATATCACATTTAATAGTTTAGAATTGGGGACATATTTATTTTTGTTCTGTACACATATTTATATCTGCTTATATATATATATATAAACCAAAAGAACAGAATACACTGATAATCTGAATTAGAAAAAGAAACAGATTTTTCAATCAAATTCATTAGATTATTTTCTTAATTAGATTTCAATTTTTACTGAAATCAGATATGACTGTTTTTAGAAATATTTAATTATTGTGCAACAGAACCTACCGGCAGTTAAACAAATAAATCGAAACCAGAATACTCTCTATACGTATAATTATAATTTTAAAAATAATAATAACAATAATAAATAAATAAATTATTAAATAAATAAATAAATAAATAAATAAATAAATAATAATAATATAATAATATTAACGATTAAGGTACACTTCACGCTCATTGTTCTCTTAGATAGATTATGTTGGTTACAGAACTTAAGGCGACAACCATTAAAAACACAACACTGTTTGCAGACAGAAAAATATATTAGACAGAGAGAAAAATCAGACAGACAGATTATCGGACAGAACGGTTTTCCAGACACACAAAGTAACCTGTTCGTATGTAACATAGTCCCAAAACTGACCGCTACATAAAAGGTGTTTCGATTCTGCTCATCCCCTTCCTGAATGGGATTCTCGACACAAAGTATTCGTCTGTGTGTTTGTCTATTCTGAGACTACGGTCGTTTCCAGGTCGTGACCTTAACTGACCTCAGGTGAATCGAGTGACCTAAACAGTTAAATATTTAGAAAATGCTGTACGGAGAGCTGTTTGTGGCATTGATCAGCACACAGCTGCAGACATCAACCAGCGGGTACAGAAACACACTGGAGGGAAAGATAAAAAGTTGTGTTAACTTGACGGTGATTCATATTTCAGTGATGGTCGACACTACTCTGGGATTTTTGGGTGTCCCTGTGAGGATGTATCCGTGTGTGTGTGTGTGTGTGTGTGTGTGTGTGTTTAATGTGTGTGTGTCTATAATTTGTGTATGTGTTTACATGTGTTTATGCATGCGTGTATACATAGAGCAGCGCTTGTGTGTGCATACTTTATCATGTGTGTGAGTGTATATGTATGTGTATATATAACTATGCATGTAATTGAGTGTACATGTACGTGCGTATGTATCTATGTATGCGTCTTTTTAGATTAATCCTACTAAACTCGGTAAAAAATAACTAATCTGGGTTCAAGACATTGTAGCAATGTCATGCTTAACCGGGCAGCAATACCTCCGCCTCCCGACCACCACCCCCCGCATTATCTAAAACGCCTCTTTCTTCTTTTTTTTAAACCAGCTAACCTAACAACAAAATAACGTCAGGTTAACGAGAAATAAATCACAGGATTTACGCTTGCACTGAAAAATAAAAGCTACGCAATAATTTAAAATAAGTACAGGATGAGAATCCCTTATTCGAATTGTTTGGGACTGAAAGTGGAATACCAAAAGATAGTCAAAATGCGAATTCCATTTACATTTTGTTTACAGCTTATGCATGCTTTTTTTTTAAATATAATATTTTTAATAATTGTGTGTGAAAATAAGTTTTGTGTATTCAAAAACTTTATGAGAACGCTATTTCTAATAAAAGAAAAAAAGACAAAGGAAATGTCAGTAAAAAAAAAAATATAACAAAATGTTAAACATCCACTTATATTTGTGTGTCCAACACATTCTCCGAGAGTTCTTCCTGCAGTACGCATAACGACTGTTAGCAATCAGAGGAAATAGGTGGTTACAAGGTCACGTGAGTTCATTGTTGTTAGTTTTTTTTAAAACAATAATAATAAAATTAAAAAATAAAATATCTATGAAACACAGGAAGAATTTAAAAGGAGCAACGAAGAAAAAATAAAGCAGACAATTTGACAATGTAATCAAGTGTCAAAGATTACTTTGTTAAAAATCTTAATGACCGGAAGAGAGTTTTCATCGCCATCGTTAATGACCGTGGTTCAAAGTGTGCATTATTCTGTGAAATACCAGACGTACGTAACAGTGTTTAATACAGACCACTAATTTCAGCTGTGACAAATTGTTGTATTGACAATCTGTTTTCGTCGATGGATTCACAAAAGCTTGTGCAAGGAAAGGAATGAAGTTTTTCATTCGCTTCATAGAGTAGTTTGTGAACACGCATAATACTGAATAATAACATTCACATGTTGAATACGAAAAGAAACTAATACATTTTCTGATGATCTGTAAATAAAATGTAGAAACAGTTCCCTTCGAGTACTTTGGCGTAATCAGTGACGTCTTTGATATTTGATGTATTAAGCCAGAATGACAGAAAAAAATATATATTCCTTCCTTCAGTGTTTTATAAATTATTCTTTATAATGAATTTTAATTTATTTTTTTTATATAATTTTAAAGTTAGTGTTTCAATAAAGTGAGGATGTTGTGGTGATAGCAATGCTGTTTCTTACTTCACTCGTCACTAGCTATCTTTTTGTCAGTGTTAAAAAAATAATAATAATAAAAATAAAATAAAAAATAAACTAGTTTCAACTCTCAGACTACCAGCCAACTAGCAATTCAAGTGAAAAAAAAAAAAAATAAAAAAAAAAAAGAATTATAAAAAATATTTTGGGTGAAAAAAAAGAAATGATCACTATTTACTGTGGAAAGAGCTCTAATGAGAAAATAAATATCAAAGCGTGCAGCAAGAGGGCGCTGTCGATCAGTGCAGTGTGTTTTTCTTTTGAATCATCTCTCTGTGTGAGTTTTAACATTAGTTTGACACGAACTGAAATACCACTGAACAGTGCCATTCATTGAGAACACGCAGTAATAATGTGTTAGAGATAAAGAGATTTAGGGGAAAATTCCAGAGAGAAGTTGGATAATGCAGTTTATTTATTTATATTCATGTTGAAAAAAATAAACAGAGAAAAGCCAACATTTACATATGCTTGTGCATTTGTATGCATAATGGTTCTGCAATGCATATTTGTGTATGAGTGCTTGTAAGTGTGTATGTATGTGTATCTGTAGAGAGATGTGTGTGTGTGTGTATATGTGCGTGTCGGCTTACTTATATGTATGTATCATCGTATATGTGTATATATCTGTAAGTGTATATAAGTAGTATTAGGACAAAGAAAAACAGTATATTAATACTGATGAAGCAGTCATTCAGTTTGATTTGTCATTAGTATTAATTTTTTTTTTCCGCCGTCATTAATAACATTTCGGAAATTGCTAATCCTGGAAAAAAAAAAAACCGATACATTTCAAACACTCAATTAACTAAAAGGACATCCGTTTTTCTAATTAAATTGCTGATGTATTATATTCTGCTAAGTTACACCAATTTGTTATTTTCTTTACATCTCACCGAATTTATCCACGATAGCCATTAATTTCGTATTCGGGGTTTATTGCAATGGCCATGACGTTAAGAATGTCATATCAGTCCATGATGTCATAAACAACAGTAGACAGTTCAGGAAGTGTGAATTACGATGACGTCATAACGAATTCGGTGGCCGTGTCATATGTAAATGTTATATTTTAAGCTCAGTAATGGAACTAATTTAATCAGTTTCAGTAAATGACGTAAATGTTACGTCAGGTCAGAGAGGAACACGTGTGATACATAAAATATGGCACCTACATCATCATACTGGCTTCATTATTATTTTTATTTTTATTTTTTTCTGTTATAGTATATATGTTAATTATCATTTCCTCTACTATTATTAGTATCACGGCTGCTGCTGTTGCTGCTGCTATTTCTGCTGCTACTACTATCTCTACCACTACCATGACTACTATTCCCACTTCCTCTACTACTACTCACCATCAACATCCTACATTCTACATCAACACTAATGCTACTGCTACTACTGCTTTCACTACTATTACTACACATTACTAGTTTCTACTTCAGCCTGCTAGCACTGCCACTACTACTACTACTACTATATCTACTATTACTATTACAACTTCAATAAAAACAACAATTACTACTACTATTATTACTAATGTTATTGTTGTTGTTGTTCCACATCTTGAAATGTATCCGATTTTTATATTATAGAAAACAAACATTTCAATATTACAAGAGAGACACTAAAACATAACTCGCGGACATGCCCAGGGCTAACTTCAATGAAGTAACATTATTACACCTAACCTTCTTTTTAATCCTGCTCCTCGGGCACACTCTATAACAATACACCTAATAGTATTTCAGACAATCCTTAACAATCCTATGCCACCAAAACCGGTGTGAGCTAAATACTTCTCACGTTTAGGACGTGTTAGTCACAAATTATCAACTTGCCAGCTACTTTCTATTCATGTTAAAATAGGCGTACCGTATTTGTCTCTGCAATTGAAGTGACTGTCAAAAATATCGTCCACATCACCACGTTCATGATTCTTAAAGAAGTTAACAAGCTGAAATGCTGTTAGCTGAACAAGCGTCGTCAGTCTGTTGGAAATGATTATGATGCACCAATCTTAAACATATACTATTTTCCATTTTAAATACAGTTCATTTTCTGTGATAATTATTCAATATACTGTTTTATTAATCACACTGCAGTATTATATCTGGTTACTAGGTAACCTGTTTGAAAATATAGATAAATTGTATACAAGTCCAAGCAGTCTGTATATACAGGTCTGTAGTCTAATAATTAAAAAATATCTTGGTCGTTTTAGTTAATGTTAAGTTTTAATTTTAATTTTATTTTTTATTATTATTATTATATAAATACTATTATCTTTTGAATTTAACGTCGTTTTTTAAAATTATTTTTCTCTCTCTTTTATTCATTTGTCGGTGATGTTTTTTAGTTCTTAAATCAGCATATACAAATTTATTGTAATATGTATTACGGTGGTACACAATATAATTATATTAAGAATCCCTTTCTCTCTTTCTCTCTCTGACTGTCTGCATTAATGGAAAACTACTATCCTTTAAATTCCTTCACATCAAATAGAATGTTATCTGATAGCTGTTTAATTTTGTAATTCACATTACATCAATTTAAGGCAACCCAAAATCAGAAGTAAAAGAAGCCAGTATAATCCAGCATATTCAAAACGATAACGGACAAAAACACTCTTTCTTTTGTCTGGTGGCAGGCAGCAATCTTCTCGGCATTGCTCTATTTATGCTCACTGAAGCTTGATGAGAGTCGGTCACTGGTTCCTTTATTGACAGTAGCAATTGGGCAAAAATTCGAACCCGTCGGGAAGATGGTTTTATTTGCATCGATTTGGCCAAGTCGTACCCCACATTCGCTCGCGGCAGCAGACTTCGCTTCGCTTCTGCATGGACAAATAGGCGCGGGCTTCTTCTGCGTTTGTCGTCTGCTTGTCTAACAGGGTCATGGAATGAACTGCTCGCACTATTTAGATAGTTTATCTGTGGAGGAAGGAAATACTAAATAAGCTGATCCAGTCTAGTAAGCAAGGATGCAGTGTGTCAGTGATTATTAATATCTGGATCGTTTTAGATACAGAATTTTGTTCGTTGAAATTTCGTGTTTGATAAAAAAAATAAAATAAAATAAAATATGGCAGAAGATGGCGAAACTAAACGAGGCGAAGAAACGTCTGATGTCACCACAGAACCTGGATCTTCTGCTATTGAGGTTAGAACGGGATTTTTTTTTTAAATGTGTCTAAAATTGTTCTTTCTTGGTGTCTGAGTATTGTTTATTTTTTTGTTTTTATTGCATTTTAGTTTTTCTTCATTTTATTTATTTAATATTGTTATTATTATTATTATTATTATTATTATTATTATTATTATATATTTGCTAAATTGTTACAGTATGTATTTGTTTCTTTGTTTATTTATTTATCTACACTAATAAAGTGTTTATATTACTGCTTGTGTTTATCAAACTTAAGAATAATAACCCCACAGTTTCTGTCTATAAATATTAACTGATAAAACTAACAATGTGTGTCTTGTTGGTTTCACAGATTGTAGTTTTCCTTTTCTCCTTCTTCTCATTTTTATTTACAAAAATTAGGTTTTCTTCATTTTTACATTTTTATTTTTATATTTTCAACAATATCTTTTCTTTCTTTTGACAATACATTTCTTCAGAAGAGGTTTAAACACTAAGTATGGAGAAACGATTACAATGATATCTATCTGGTAGTGCCTGATGAACCAGTCTTCTGATTAATGTACCGTTTCTATTTCTCTTTTGAACGCATATCATTTTACATTTATTTTCTGTATGTTAATTAGTGGATAATTCAGTTAAAAAATGGGTAAGGAAAATGCAGGATTTTTTAAACTAAGAAATTTATTTATTTATTTGTTTGTTTGTTTGTTCGTTTGTTTTTTTTTTTTTTTTATTGTTTTTATTTATTAACATCATCATCATCATTATTATCATTATTACTATCATCATCATCATCATCATCTTTATGATTATTATTATTAACAGTGTTTGATGTTTTAAGTGATGATGTCATTGCTGACATCACATTTTGCACATTTCATACATTTCATAATACAGGCGAAGAACAATGATATTTTTTATTGCTATTTTATATCTCATTGTCATATTTCTGTTTTACGTATCAGACCCTGTGACTGCAGAGTGTAGTTTGACCTGTGTCTCTAAAAGTTTTTTAACGAGTATGATCAAAGGACTGCATTCTGAGTTGATTTTAATGTGTCTGTACACTAGTATATGGAGAAGCACGCACTGTGTATTGATTCAAAGCAGCGTTTGTACACTTCTTTCTCCCCGTCTTGTACTCGCTGATTTCAATTAAGTTTACAAAGCTGACATAAAGCAAGGTGTTCTCACGCCCACAAACTCAGATGTCATGTTGTTCTTATACTCACATACCCAGACAACATGTTTTTCTTATACTCACATACCCAGACAATATGTTTTCTTATACTCACATATCCAGACAACATGTTTTTCTTAAACTCACATACCAAACAATATGTTGCTCTTATACTCACAAACTCAGACAACATGGTGGTTTTATACTCACACACCCAGACAATATGTTGCTCTTATATTCGTATACCCAGATAACAAATTGTTCTTACACTCACCCAGACAACATGTTTTTCTTTAAAATCACCAGACGTCAATATGTTGTTCTTATATATACCCAGTACATGCACCAAAGTCAACATATAGTTTACATGTTGATCTTATACACATACCCAGATAACATGTTGTTCTTATACTTAGATATTCAAGTACCCAGGTTTTTTGTTCATGTTTATAACACATATACCCAGACTACATGTCAACATTGTTTCACATACATCACATACTCGCATACTCATGTACCCAGGTATTTTGTTCTTATACTCATATACCCAGAGAATATGGTCTTCACATACATGTTGTTCATACGTTCACATACACAGACAACATGTTGTTCTTGGTCATCATCATCATCATCATCATCAACATCATTATTATTATTATTATTATTATTATTATTATCATTATTATATTTTTAAGGAGCTTATTGAAATAACAGCCCCTCCCCATTCCCCCAAACAAAAAGTATATTCGAGGAGACTGAGGGTTTCAATCAACCACCAGTTTCTAAATTTTATCGTGACTGGTTATCTTAATATCAGGTTCTCAAACTAGCAATTTTATATACTGGAAATCTGACAATTTTGATGATGTATCGCTCTTTTTTGAAGATCAAAAGTGCGGGTTGTCAGATCACGGCCTTGGGTTTTTTTCAAGATAAAAGAGGGTTAGAAAAGTGGCTTATTGATTGTAAAAGTGTGATATAGATCTCTCACACCCAAACTGGTGGGACATCAGAACGTGTGCATTACTCACTCGTTCAGGTCATGACGGCAGACGAACGAATTTCTTGTTGAGTCACAGCTGACGATCTGGAGTTGTGTGTGTTTTATGCAAGAGCATGTTACATTTATGACTTAGAATAAATTCGGTAACAGTTATTTTAGATTATGGCTTAGTTCTGTATAAAATACATCTGCTGGCAAAGATCACAATATGTTTCCACATACAGGCGTGCCCAGTCATGAAATGCTACGATTAGGCGATCTAAATCTTTCTTTCGGATAACGCCGTTGTTATCTAATCCAAATTAAACTGACAAATGGATTCTGTGTATGGCTTTAGATATGTATGTATGTACAAATAATGTAGGGCCTTAAAACATAAAACTAGATTTCAAGATCTAATAAAAATGACATGAAGCCGTGGGTACAAATCCATATATATATTTCAGTTCACTAAATAAGCCGGCACACAATAGATATATATATATATATATATACACAGAGAGAGAGAGAGAGAGAGAGAGAGAGAGAGAGAGAGAGAGAGAGAGAGAGAGAGAGAGAGAGAGAGAGAGAGAGAGAGAGAGAGAGAGAGAGAGAGGGGGCATTCATAGACAAAGAAAAAAGGGATCTCGACATTAAAATGTAAGATCTTGGTTTGTTTCCTCAGACGTGTTCCGGTTTCTGATAAGGCGTTGTACAAACACGAACTGGACCTGACATAAAGTATTTTATTGACAATATAAAGTCAAGGAAAGAATTTCCGCTGACGCCTTTGACATAACATTATAATGCATTCACCGTTAGATTACGTAACTTTAATGACTAAGCAGCAGAAATAACAAATTTATCATGAAACAATCTTAATGATGAGGTAAAACACACCGGCACTGTTTATTATGTTTTAATTAGCATAATATATATATATATATATATATATATATACTCCATGTCCAAGCAGTACAACATAGCGAAAAGAGCTGAACTAGTACTGAATGATATAAAGTGAAACATATAAATTACAACCCATTGCAATAAGACATTCTTCATAAGGCAGTATCGCCCCACCCTGTGTAAATATATCTGAGTTTATTTATGACGAGCACGCACTCATTAAGCTACTCGATTCACTTCGGTCCGACTGATAATAATATATCGCTGCACTTAAGGTTTTCTACAGCAAATTTGGCTCAAACAATAGTGTGATTTACCAAGACACTGTGCATGTAAGAAATGCTTTGGAATTAATCGACAGTTTTAAAAGACCATTCTAAGAGAGACAGTAGGTAATCAAACAGATATCTATTACATCGTGAAGTGTAGTTAATTTTTTTTTTTTTTTTTTTCTTTTTTTTTTTGGATTTTCATATTAATTATTTTTCTTAAAACTGTAATATTGACAACCGATAAATTATTTCTAATTACCTAGATACTTTAATAATAAGACAGAAATATATACCTACTTATATACTTAACTTTCAAACATATGTGTATGTATGTATATATATGTATATATATAAGAATTAAACATACACGCGTACAAGCAGAATACAAACACCCCTTACATGCATGGACACATACATACATATATGCTTACATAAATATATACATTCAGCATACATACGTACATGTACATACATGCTTATGTACATTCCAACTTACTTTCAAACTTACCTACATGCATAATTACATACACACTGCATATACAGACAAAATTAATGTTTTCCTTCTAAAACACAGCTGTAAAAGCGTGACACGCTGCACTGAGATCAGACTGCTGTGTTTCAGTTCAGTAAAGTACCCTGTCTAGCAGTTTACTGCCGCCTTTATCCGAAACGATAACACGAGTCTTTGAAGAGAAACCTGCTCTGCCGCTACAGCGTAAACCCTTGAGCCCCGCTTCCTATGCAGAATATGCATGTGCAATAAAAACATGTCGGAATGCGTGCAATTTCTCAGACACGTGTTTGTAATCGCTGGCTTGCTTAAACAACAACTTGCAAAAAGGGGTTACTGACACGAGAACTAGGATAAAACTTGACTAATAATGCAAATATTTTCGTTTCTGCATTTTACTTGTCTCTAGATAAAGAAGTTAATAAAAGAAATATTGTTACACTTTCACTGGTTTCCGCCATTTCCTGGTTTCTACGTTTCCTGGTTGCGTAAAAGATAAACCAAATTTGTTTGAGTACAACAGAGAGAAAAATATGCAACATTCAGAAATGTTAATTATGACGACGTCTACTTCAGTTTGTGCATGCTGTTGTGACAACAGCGCCAGTGATAATGAAGTTTAAAATAGCAACTGCGATGGTGACACTGACAGCTGCAGTCAAAGTTAATTTGTAATTTGTATGTATTAGCAGCAGATCTGTGAACTGATTGGATGCTAATGGAATCTGAAGAAATTTAAGAAAGAGTAGAAGTAGAACAGTTGCAGGAATTGTCACAGAAAAAAACAAAACAAAAGAAACAGTACCAACAATAGTGAATCTTGATTCAAAGAAGACACAAAATATTTGTTTTATTATAATAATAATAAGATTAATATTGGTACAGGCAGTATTAGTAGCAGTAACAGTAGTAATGATTATAATAATAGCATGTCAGTTGTTGTTGTTGTAATAGTAATGGTAGTAGTAGTAGTGATAATGCTGTGTTACGGCATTAGCACGCTGTCTGACTAGTTGCAGATCTAGGAACCTAAGGAATTATATTTTTTCTTTTTTTGTTGGGGGCGTAGTTATCTACGTTTGGGCGCAGTACGTTTGCTTTGCCCAGGATCCTGTAATGCTGTTAAAGATAGAACTGCAGACTTTTTTTGGTAGTTATGATACTGATATACCAGTAGTAATTACACCAAAGTACCGAATGTATTAAAAAAAATTGTTTCTTGATTCAGAGAGATGTTTGCCATTGTCGACAATTTCCTGTGACTAACCACAATTTAACACCTCGGTTGTCATGTTGACAATAATGAAGTTCAAACTTCATTTACATTAGCGAAAATACCGAAGCAGAGGTCGAGCAATAATACAAAGTAGTCTGTGAGATCCTTTTTTGAGCGAACTATTTCGATCAATCTACGAAGCCTCGTTCTGTCGTTCGCTGCCGCCAATTACAGAAGACTGACATTAAAATAAGCTAATTTTAGTCCTATCGATCTTCTTGTCGTGCCTCGGAGAAAGCAGTGCTTCCTCGAGATTTTTCGATGTCGAAGAATTTATTCTGGGAATTGTTTGACATATTTATTTCGATTACATTTTTTATGCAGGATGTCGGTGTCTGGTTCAACACGAACCAGTCTGATAAAGTATTCCTTGCTGGGGCAGATGTTTGAAGATAATAGTTTCTATAACTGACTTCTCTATTAACTGACAAACCCATTAATACATAATATAGACGCTACTGGTGTCAGCAATGATATTACACAAAGGTCTATATGTGTATGTAGGTCTACATAATATAATTATTAAATCCCTTTGTTGATTTTGTATCAATACTCAGGAGAGTGTATTAATAGTAACAGCACTTCAGCTCCACATATTCATTACAGAATTATAGCAATAGTAACAGTAGTAGTAATAATTATTATTGTTTATAGTGTTAATAGTAGTAGCGTACCTTTATTTTTAAATACATGTACATAGATAAACATATATAAACACTCATACAGTTATATGCTTTTTAACACCTCTTTAAGCTTCGAACACCTCCAAAATCGCTGTAAAATATTTCATTTTAACCCGTGGCATCTAAAATATGATGCTACTGCCTAAGGCAATTTCGAAGGAATGCAAACCAATAATTAATTCATTTTGTAAGATATGAACGTTATTGTGTAATTCATTTTACAGGTATGTCACTGATTAATCAACACATTCGGGTCTCATTGATAAATTTCTTCCGGCATCTACTGTTTCAGTTTTTCTTTTAATAAAGCACAGAAGTGTCCTGACATCCAACAACACAATTAATATTATTTTCATTTATTTTATTCGTCTAACTACGTGCGGATAACGGAATACGAAGCAATGTTTTGTACAGGCGGCCATAAAGAGATAAATTAACAATATCGATTGCTACTAGCTCGAATGACAATAAAACATATAGTCAGTTATCAATAGTTATTTCACTCAGTTGTCGATAATTTTTTTACATTTATCTTAGGTCCGTGCACGATCTGTATTGTAGTGTTTTCATATAAAACATTTGTGCAGTGTTCACGCTCTTATTAGTCTGAATATCTTATCGTTAGATATTTGAACTTAGGATCTTACAGAATAATATCTCGAGTAGTTCTGATAGTATTAGATTAATCAGAAGAAGCGTTCTACATTGGACGAGACATTTTTGTTTTGGGGGTTTTGGGGGGTTTTTTTAAGCAATAGAAAGATAATAAAAAATAAAAATATTTGTTTACGTGAAAAAAAAAAAGATGGAGAATGAAAGAAGAATGGAAACAGAGAGTAACTGATAAAAGAAAAAAAACGAAAGAAAAAAACAAAGCAAAAAACTGACGTTTAATAAATCAGTGCTTCTTTTTTTTTTTTTTACATGTACAAATGTACGTGTCCCTGGGAATTATTTATATATAGACATATTGATTCCTTCTCAGAATATAGCTGAACTTTCTGGCAAAACTTATAAGGACACCAGAAAAGCACGATACGGGTCACTGATTTTGCACTGTATCTATCTGAATATCTAACTGGTATTACTTGTTTGTGGCAGTAGGGTTTAGTTAACTGTGTACCTTCAGTTAAGAGGTTTATGTTCTGCTGAGGGTTAAATTTACTGTCAGTTTGTTTAGATTTGAGAGAATCCTCTGTAACTGATAAAACTTTGAGAATTAGGACATTAAGATGTCAGATTAATGTCAGTTAATCGTTAAACTGTTTGTTAATGTGTAAAATTTTATTTCTGGTTCGGATTTTCTTCTGTTTTATTGTTTTTATTGCCATCTTTCGTTTTCTCCCTTCTTCTTCTTCTTTTATTATTATTATTATTATTATTATTATTATTATTATTATTATTATTATTTACTTATTTGTTTCTTTATTTATTAATTATTTGTATTTATTTGATTTGTTTTATTTATTTATCAATTTATTTATTTACTTATTGATTTATTGATTTATTTGTTTGTTTGTTTATTTACTCAACCATTAATTTCTTTCTTTTTCTTCTTTATCTCTGTGTGTATATTTTTTCTTTTTTTTTTTTTTTTTTTTTTTTTTTTTACACTATCTCTTACATTTTTTAATTTTTAATTTAATTTAATTTTATATTTTTTAATCATCATATCTTCACAATATGTAAACACCACTTTAAAAAATCAAAACACTTTACACTCCATTTAATTTTAACACTGAAAAAAAAAAAAAAAAAAAAAAAAAATTAAGACCTGCAAGGTTTTACGTGCAGAAAGACTCGTTCTTTCCGAGGAAAACCTTTCTAAAACAATATCCAGACTGAGGCAGTTCCATTAATAACAAGAACGTCTGATAAACGACGTTCATTGTATCGATCATGGGCACTTCTTATAAAATACAGATTGGTTCAGCGATTTTCTTCAAGCTTCAGTGACAATGGTCTTGCTTTTTTTTACTTACATTCTGCTGGATGTTCAAGAAACCGTTACATTTTCATTTTCTAAACGACATCAGTTTTCGTTTTCTGTAGAAATTTATATATTATTTTTTTTTTTTTTTTTTTTTCTGATAGCTTTACAAACAATTATTTTTATTATTTCTTATTTAATTATTTATTTATTTATTTTATTTTATTATAGAACAGAAAAATACATTACTGAAGTGTCTAGCATATGATTTTATATTTAAAAAATATATAAATAAAATAAAATTTTCTGTGGTTTCCCTTATATTTGATATCATCCGCTTCTAGTTATTGTTACACTTTTAAATTCTTGTTTTTTTGCATATATGCTTGCATATACATTTACATACTTACATAAATACATATGTAGCCTTGAACGGATACATGCATAAATAAATAAATAAATAAATAAATATATATATATATATATATTCCCGTGAGTTAGCGTGACCCGTCTTATTCACACGCATGCATGCACACACTATTCACGCTTATACTGCTCCTTTACCGGCCCAGATAAACACCGTGGAAAACGGATCTAGTCAAAAACCTGACAGTTGTTCAGCCAGTTCGAACATTTATCCGTGTGGATCCGTCCCTGAATTCCGTGTCGACGATGTTCACGGCCTATTGGTTTTATGCGAGGCGACAACCGCGCTACGACGACACGCCGCTTTCATAGCGAGGATAAACACACACAACGCTGACTGTGTCCTGGATGTAGCCGCGCGGTTTACGTCTACGTGTATGTATATCAGTTGTGTGTAGCAAAATGTCGGAGACAATGACACAGGTAAGTCCTGAAACTGTTTAATCCTAAAATTTTTTTAGTGAACGCAGATCAGAAGGTTGTTGTTTTTTTTTTTGTTTTGTTTTTTTATTTATATATATGTAATTTTTTAATTCTTTTTTTTTTTTTTTTTTTTTTTTTTTCTTTTGTGCCTGTTTGTAATGCTGAGTGCGTTTATCGATTCATAAGCGTCTTTCGGTGTAAACTAAAATGCTGTTAGGACACATTGCCCTGAGGTGTTTTGTTTTGTTTTGTTTTTTGTGTTTTGGGTGTTTTTTAATATATATGTGACATGTTGTTGTTGTGTTTTTTTTGTACGAGAGTAAAGCAAAATAATTATGCGTTAGTGATCGTTTTAACTTTTTGAATTAAATGTTGAGTTCTGTACTTTGAACTTTGATGTGTGTTTAAGAATGAACACAAATCTGTTCTGAAGATTCACTAACTTCTACAAAATTATAATTCTCGTGCAATTTTCTAAGTATTATACCCTGGACAAATCAACAGTTTGATACATTTTTCACTGCTTTGACTCCATGCTTGCTATTTTTAATATTATTATAACACTCCAACATATTAAAATATGATGCAAACCGGAAAAACGCTTGAACAAAACTAAAAAAAAGAAAAAAGAAAAACAGTCTTTCATGATCCGTTCATCTAATTGCATTTTTTTAATGTTTTACAAGTTATACGTTGTCTTTTTTATCAAATCTTACAGCAAGAACATAATTACAAATAGATATTATGTATCAAGGCCACTAATCAAATTTCAGAAACATCTGTTTAGCAACACACCAGTTTGAAATTTCAAGAACATAATTACAAAATAGATATTATGTATCTAAACAAATAAAAATCAGTTTTGAAATTTCTGATAAATAAATCCTTAAATAAATTAAACAAATAAACAACAACAACAACAACAACAACAACAACAACAACAATAATAATAATAATAATAATAATAATAATAAAACAGAGGAACATAATAATAATAATCAAAACCATGATTTCATATAATCGAACCTAAATTGTTTTTTTAAATTTGTTCAGCAGTAAATGAGCTATAATAATTCACTGTCGCTTTAATTATCTTCAAACTTTCCTTAAGAACACATCAAAAGCATATTCGCAGAATTTGTCATATAATGAGATACTTTTATATTAAAAAAAAAACAAATTGTGTCTTGACAATCATGATGCAGCAAATTATAAAACGAGAATATACTGTAAACTGAGAAATTTTAAATGTAAAAAGATACAATAGTTCAGTTCACAATGAAAACATTATATTTTACATTATTATTGTTTACATTTTGCACAGATTCAAATTTCGTCGGGGGTGTGCTTGTTTGTTTTATTGATTTTGTTATTATTTTTGATGGTGTTAGTTTATGGTTTCGTTTATATTATTATTATTATTATCATTATTATTATTATTATTTTTATTATTATTATTATTATTATTATTATTATTATCATCATCATCATCATTTAATCTTACATTAAGTTTATTTAAATATCCGCTGAGTTTAAAAACTTACTATTACAAATAAATCAAAATGTAGAGAAAAATCAAAGATATAGAAATTATCTATATAAAACTTCATATTTATATATCTCTATATCCAGCACTTAATTAATTATGTGACAGGTACGAGACTTAGTTGATCAAAAAAAAAAAAAAAAAAAAAAAAAAATTGTTTATTCGTCGATGTCGAGTGATTCAGATGTCTGCTATGTCAATCAGTCAGTTTGGAAAACGTGCTTATATCCATTCAAGGTTTGATAACGTCCGTATGGCGCAGGCAATTCAGAATGAAGGGCTGGTTGACCATGACAGTTTTAGTGAATGTGTTAGAGGGTTGGTAAGACAGAAGATAGGACGTGTTAGTAATACGTTTTATACGAGCTGTTGAGGCGACACAGAATGAAAAGATATTATGACTCATACAGCGGTTTTGTCATTTATGTCGAACGTCACAATTCATTCATCTCCAGTTTCACTTGTAGGCGTTGTAGAAGGACAAAGATAAAACCTTATCGAAACAAAATCAAAACTTTTCAAAAGAAGAACCAAATTATTTATCTTTCGAAAGCTACGTTATTTTGGAGAATAATTGTTTATTTATGTATCTTGTGAAAAAAAAAAAAAAATATATATATATATAACTGCTCTAATGAAAATAAGCAAATTGTTACCTATATTATGATAGCTACGGTATTCTGGACAGTAAATCGTTATTATTTATTTAGTTCAAATATTTATATAACTATGCTACTTTGGACATTTTTACAAATTTAACTGTATATATTTATACAGTTTTTAACATTCTTCAAATTTTTTATTATTTATTTATTTATTAATTTATTTATATTTAATTTAAAATATATATATATATGTATATATTTTATTTCTTTTATATTTATTTATTTATTTACTGGGTGGGGATAAACCTTTGTTGTTGCATGTCAAAAATTAATTATTTTTAGGACATTTTATTTTTAACTTTGAAGCGGTTGGTTGTTTAGAGATTTCTGTTTACTGCGTAGGCGATGTGAACCCAGTGACACGAGTCATCGAGACCTGCAGAGTGATTATCTTACTTCTCTTTACTGTGTTAGTTTACTGACTCCCCGAATCTGTCCTTAACATTTAAAACACCTCACCTTCCCGCTAGCATGCACCACATTATTAAATCTAGCTGCAGGTTAATCCTCTGATAAACTTTCACTCTTCATATTCAAGTTGACACGGCTACGATGTTATTAGCTGAGTGAAAATTTTATTTTAGTTGTTATCGTCACTTTCACTGTATATGAACTAAACGCTGTATAATGTGAATAAATGATTAAAAAAAAAAGCATATGTTGTGAACGCATGCGCATACTAACATGCACACACATATACACATGCCTGCTATAAATAGCTTACTCCCGTGAGCATGGATACAAACGAGTATACAACCGCACACAGACTCACAGACATAAACCAATGGTAATAAACCACTAATTGTTATCAGCTAAGTAAGTTTATCTTATTTATGTGTTGCTAAATTTCAAAGGTCCAATCTTGTTACTATCTCGTTTTTATTTATGAATATTATTTTCAGTGCTGTAGACCGTTTCGTATCTTGATTCTAATGAAGAAGAGATAACGTAGGTGGTAGAAACCAAACGTGTTACGAGCTGGTGGTTTGGTGTCTGTCGTATGTACGATATTCCTCTCAGTTTGTTTTAAAAATTATCAGAATGTCAGGTCGCTATCTCTGTAAATGATAATGTGTCACCACAGGATGTAGATTGCCCCGTGTTATTTTACATCTATGCAGTGTGGCCTTTTCTGCATAAATTGGGCTTCTATTTAAGGGTTAAAGAGTACAACATACTTGTTGAATGCACACTTAAAGAACAAAAAAAGCATTGCAACTTGTGAAGAAAATGAGAAGTCAGTAGTTGAGATGCTTTAGTGAAAATATGAAAATCAAAATTAAGGATTAAAACCGAGTGAAGACGTTACTTAGCGATCAGCTTAGTCTGAATTAAAATAGCTTCTGCTCCATTTTTATATGATTTTACGTCTTTTTACTGAACATATTTGTAATTTAAATCTGGTTCCTTGACTTATCTTTCATTTTTTTTTTTATCTTTCAAATGTGATGATCATTTAAAACAGAAAGATCCAGTTAGTTTTTCCCTCCAGAGCTAAAACAAATTGCAGTGCCAGATATTTATATTGCTATTTGTTTCTGATTTCCTCTGCAGTGCTACAGTACAACAGATGTTGCTAAACGTACGTTGCATCGAGACGATTCTCATAACCATTCTGCTATTAACAGTAGCTAGCCATCTATGCTGCTAATGTAAAATGTTTGTTTATGAGTTTCATTCCTGACACCCTAGACCAGCTGTGTTTAGCAATTTTCCACTCTGGACCATTTCTGAATAGGCCTGTTTTGATTTTATTTGGCTAAAACAAAAGTTAAACACTGGCAGCGATATATCATGAGTTAAGAGAACATTATGATAACGACTAAGTCTAGATGTTGTTAAAAGATGTTAGCACCTTTCTGCAACCTGTTGTTACTGGAACCCAGAAGTTCGTGTGGACACGTTTGTTTACAGAAGGTAAAGGTTATCAATACAAAAACGCAGATCTTTAACATTTTGCCCCTTGTAGGAAAGTCTTAGACCAACAATCTCTCTAGGACATTGAGATAGTAAATAATTAAAGGTGGTTTGAGACTGTTGGAAAGTCCACATGTCACGACTGTTGTAACTGGCCAAACTGCTGTGAAATCACAGTTCAAGAAACAATGAAAGATGTGTATTTGAAGTTATAATAATTGCAGTAGCAGTAATGTTAGCGGTAGTTGTAGTTATTGTAATAATAGTAGCAGGAGTAATAGTAATAGTTGTTGCTGTAACACCAGTAACAGTAGTAGTAGTAGTAGGATGCATAGAAAATTTACTTTTCTTGCTGAATGCCTCATGTATCAGTGTTTTACGTTGTTAAAATATTGATGCAACTGATTCAGTTAACAGGCAAAGAACTAAACAATTCTCAGTACGACTGTCGGTTTATTTGAACAAATTAATTTGCCCAGAGCTGACAATATGCAAACGAAAACAAAAAGCCTATTAATATCGGTCACTTCATTACAGCGGGTGGTTATGACTCATGAGAGAGGGACTTTACAACCAAAACTTATGATTTAGTCAAGCTGCACTATGATCAATAAAATGCGGATCGATTATAGACTGTTTCCGAATAACATTACGTATTCTGCATTTCTGTTAATGGGACAGTTCATTCCTTTTGTTTGGTTGGTTGTTGTTTTGTTGCTGGGTTTGGGTCCCCCTCCCGTTATTGGTACTAAACCATTCAAATAACGTGTTAAAACTTAATAGACTTTTTAACTTTTGTTGTTTGGGAAGTAATTTAATCTGAATACTGTTTTCTTGGTGTCAAGAAGAAAAACAATTCATTAAGGAGATTTGTTTATGTTTTTAACCTTAACCTTTTTTTTTTTTTTTTTTTTTTTTTCTTTTTTTTTTTCTTCTTCTTCTTTTTCATAAACAAGATCGTGTAATGACTAAGAAAGGATATAAAAACTTCCACATTGTCATTAGACAGTCAGCTTACTGTTTACAAATCTGAAACACAGCCACAAAGTGCCAAGACAAGGCATAATGTTACAGTATCAGTTCAAAAGTTTTAGGGAAACAAAAATTAGAAAAGAAAGAACATTAATGTTTAAGTGAAAGAAACAAAGTGAACGTTAATGAATCTGTTTTAATGGGCTATTCCTTTATTTTTTATTTGTTTCTGTTTGAAAGATCAACTGCTGTTCGATTATTTATAAATAAATTTCTTTGTGGAGAATAACTCGTTATTTTGACAAATTAATCTTCATAAATTTCATAATTAAAATTAGATAGTATATTCAATGTTTTGTTTAAAATAAAACTGCAAAGAACCAGCGACGTTTTCTTCTACATCTTTTTTTTTTTTTTTTTTTTTTTTTTTTTGTGATTTATATTTCTCTACTTAACGGTGAGGACTGGTGTTTTCAACACAACTTGGTCAGGCGGAAGTCGTCTGCTTTTATTTGAACGATGACGTAGCTTGTAAACAACGCTCTGTCCTTGTTTCTTTGCTTATCGTCAAATATAAAAGACCTCACTGTGTTTCTAGATTTTTATTTTTTATTTTATTATTATTTTGTTTTATTTTTTTTAATTATTTATTTATATATATGTATTTTTTTGTAAATTAATTTATCTTTTCTCTACAACACAACTGCTCTATTGTTTGTTTTTATATATCGTTATTCTTTTTATTTTTTTTATTTTTTTTTTCAATGTGTATTTTCCCCCTCCATTTCTTTCAGTTGGCGACTCTAACGCCATGCTGTGTATATTTATGTCTACAAATGCTTGCATTTGTGTTTGTCAAATGTCTTGGCTGAGCTTTTCTTTGTTTCAACGTGACATGTTTAACGAAGTTCTTATTTCTGCAGGGCAGTTCCAGTACTGTACATGTAACGAGCAAGGGATATTTTTTATCCTTTATTATTATTATTATTATTATTATTATTATTATTATTATTATTATTATTATTGGATAGTTTCAGCTAATATTATGTAAACACTATTATTATGTAAATAGTGTATACTGCTTTAAAAGCACATTTTTTTTTTTTTGATTCCATGTTGCACTACCTTAATGTACAACAACAACAACAGTGTTGTTGTTGTTGTTGTTAATTAATATCGCAACGAACGAGTAAGGTTAAAGAAAAAAAAAAAAAAATCAAACAAGAAAGGTTTATACGGGACTGCAATATAAGATAGTGTCGTTAAATTAATTAAAGAAGGCGTCCAAATTTATCTTATCAGGTATCCATCAGCTGTCTGGCTTTAAAATAATCAGTATAGAATTAGTATAATTTCAGTTTTTAAAAGAACATTTTTGTAAATGGAGTGAAAAAAAAAAAACGCCAGTCAAGAGTACCGGATATTAAAGTTCATAGACTAGTTCCAGGCAATCGCTGCAGCGCTAAATGTAGCGGAACATTGATAGTTTATATTAAATATTAAGCCATTTTAACACTTTGGTGTCATTATGGGGAAGTAAAGTCACCAGATCGGCCGTTAGCCAGTATTTGCACGTCCACGGCTGAATAATTGACAGGATAAATATACCGAGTGCCCTAGCCTCTTCTAACTCAGTTACTTATTTCTGTATGACATCAAAGAGGCGTTGTGTTAATCTATAAACTCTGCATGTGTTCATGTTAATGATGAACTTGTGCCATAGATGCAAATAATTACGTCGAAATGAAATACACTGTCATAACATGGCCTGGCACTTGTACATGTGTGGGGTTACTGTGTATATCAATATAATTATGTGGGTCTTTATTTTTTGTGTGTGTGCTTTATGGCTAGGCATAAAAATGTTTTAGTACAATTTTAAAATAAGTTTACATTTTCACTAAAACTGCATTTGCGTATATATGTTGTGTGTGTGTGTGTGTGAGAGAGAGAGAGAGAGAGAGAGAGAGAGAGAGAGAGAGAGAGAGAGAGAGAGAGAGAGAGAGAGAGAGAGATTTTACAAAAATTATATATTTTCTTTGCACAATGATTTCATTACTTTTTTGCATATACCTTATTTAAAATATTATAAAATATTATATTGTATATATTAAAATTCTGCGTTTTAATAATTATGAAGGTAATTATTTTGTGGTCTGTGTCTATACATATATACATATATCTATATATCTATATATGCATGCACGCACACACTCACACACATATATATATAGCTCTATTAAAATACGATAATAGTTATAACTACATAATTATAAAGTGTTACTCTGGTATTATCATAAACTGCAGGGACGTCCTGGAAATTAGCATTGCAAAGTATCTGTAGTAAGCGTCTCTTCATCTAATAAACCTAATGATGTTGCAAAGCCTAGCAACAGCTGAGATCGCTACACGACAGAACATAAAGAGACCCCAACTCACTGGCATTGTTTAATATTTAATGTTTACCGAGCATTTGGATAAATTCGTATGTAAACCAAATGCAACACGTTTTCTTTGTTTTACAGAGAGCGGTCGTGTAGACTGCGCTGACATCATCAAATTTATTTTCGCAAAAAAAGAAAAAAAAAAAATTTCCACAGAATAAAATTAGCTCTCTATTTCCTGTATTAATGGAACATAAGTATTGCAGGTCGCGATGAATTTTAGTTGTAAACGTTTTCGTATCTGAGTTGATGTTAAAACAATTCCCTATGACTGGTTCACAGACAGTGGTGGGTTAGCAACAAGTTTTGTGTTTAATATAGTAATTAATTAAAATAGTTTCTGCACTTATATAAAATCTTTTCTTTAATTTATCTACTTCATCAATTAAGTGTCAGACGTTCATAATAGCTGAATGTTACATCAGCAAAAATGATCCAAACACGGGGTACCCTGACCGCCCCTGAACATGTTTCATAGCTAAAAAAATGTAACCGTGAGGAGTCCCCTGCTGTGGGAGAAAAACATTTAACGTTTCAGAGTTTGAATGTCTTGAAAGCGACACCAACTTGACGGAAAAACACACACACACGTAGTCAGAACTGCTTTGATTTAAAACCAGCCACATAAACCTGACCAGCAGCGACACCCAGCTGAGATCTGACACCAAATTACAAACTACACGGAACAGCACTAAATGCTGAAGGTCTCCTTGAAATGCACCGCGTATTCAGGCATGACAGCGTCAGCTTTCTCGTGCAGATGTGTTCGCGTAAAAACACGGTAACGTTAATCCGATGCAGGGGAGTTTGTGAACAGGACACGTTGACGAAACAAAAAGTCACATTTACGTGTGTTTATTTATTAATTTTATTTTTTTATAATTATTTATTTGTTTAATTATTATTATTATTATTGTAACCTAATTAATACGTAACAATGTATTCAAATATAAAATATATGTAATTTTGTATTATTACTCATATCTTTATTTATTAAATATATTTAATATTCTCTCTCGACGTTTAACACATACTTATTACACTATGGTGTTTTATTACAGTCGATAACAAAGACACGAACCAGGCACATCGTGGTTTTAATACAGACAAATACCTTCCGTGTCATGCAACATTCCTTTTGATTTGCATTTTTGTCCATTATAATTTAATCCAGCTATGCCACGTGCCCTTTGTGTTTTTAGTGCAGACAATCGTATTGGCAGTGTCACGTGACTTGACAAACTGATTTATTGATAAAACAATAAATGATAGGTAGTACCAACTGTTGCCGCCTTAGATAAGCGTATCAGCCAGGGCCGAATCCGGCTTTTTGTTCAGTAAGACAACTCTTCATTTCATGACTATACTATTCCCCATGACTGACTAAATGTTTAAATAATTATGTTACCTGTAAGCAAAGTGGATTGCCCTGATAGGACAGAGAAAAGCGGGGTTTATTGTTTCGATTAATATTCTGATTTGTCCTCGTACACGAACTATGTCGGGTTTTTTTCGTTCGTACGTTAAATTTAGCACGTAATCATTAATCCCCCACCACATCCAAAGCCCTCCCCATCTCCCTTTTATTCACATACTTACAGAGATACGTAGATACCGTTTAGTCATATATAAATAAATATCAATTTTCGGTCTGTCTATCTTTTTATTTATTTATTTTTCAAAGACATCGTTTGTTATTTGGGTGTTACGTATCTACGACTGTTACACTGAATAATGACGGTTTTACGGTTTATGCATTTAACATGTGTTCCGCTGATAAAGTAAAATAACAAAGATTTATGTCCTTGTTGAAATGGTTTTAAGTAACTGATAAAGATAACGCAGCTTCTGAAAGGAGGAAAGTATTAGGGCACTCGATATTTACATTTGTTTTGTTTTATTTTATTTTATTTTATATTATATTATATTATATTATATTATATTATATTATATTATATTATATTTTTATATTATATTATGCTCTATTATATTGTATTATATTGTTTAATATTTCACATTCATATGGCGGTAACGTTACTGATATACTACACAGTATGTTCTTTTAAAACTCGGTGATGTAATAATTATTATATATATTTTGACAGCATCTTTGAAAAAAAAAAAAATTAAATAAAAAAAAATAAAAACAAGCACACACTCACACGAATAACATGCACAGCTATATAACTGTATTAGCATTGAAAAACGTTCTAATATAAAAAAAACTTAATGTATTTAATTCATTCTTTCTAAAAAGAGCTTTGGGTCGCTATCAGTTTGAATGAATTACCTTCTGGTTCATACCTTCTGGTTATCTTAAAAACAAACCGTAATTCGAAAATCATTTATGTCATATGTGAATCTACATAATTATCTTAATTGTAGTCATCGTGTTTTGTTTGTTTTTGAACAAGAAGAGTTAATTAAGTTATTCCAAAACCACTCACACGGCGCTGTATTGATGTTATTATTACAGTTTATTTAATGAAGTCGGCAATTTTGCTATTGTAGTAAGATTTTTATTATCAATACCGCACATCACCAATTATAACCATGCCTGCAATGGCGGAGAAAACGACAGTAATGGGCAGAGTGATGGCGATAATGGTGATGGATATGGCACTGGCATTATAAATGGGAAGGATAGCCAGACTTTCGTATTTGCTTTGTGGTTATGGATAAATCAGAAGTGGTTGCATGCTTTCGAGGTGCACAATGATATAAATATGATCATTCTGAAATTTCAAAATTACAGTTATTGGTGATTATCATAATGATTACTGCTATTTTGTTTTTCATGTATTCCCAAGCTTCCTGCTGCTGAAAGTAAAGCCTGGAACTTATGATTCTGTGTCAGTACGTAAAAAACGAGTAATTACAGGTGCCTACTGACTCGTACAATCATTAAGTGTAGGTAGCATTTAACAGGAGAATTTCGCTGATTACCCACTTACTGGTAATAAGAGAGCCACCGTTATTCAGTGTTTGGTGTGCAGCAGATGATAGACCACACCTCGCCAAACAGACGAGCACTAAAACTGTAATAGCAACCACACTTAACTTCAGGAAATGAGTACTATCTGACTGCTCTCTGGGAAAGTGATGAAACTCGACACCATAAATTATCCTACAATTGTTATCACGTATTTACATACGCTTTTAAATGAAGCGTTTTTGTCGATCATCGTAATAGATCTTTCCTGTTGCTTCCTTTTTATTCAAATGAGGTGTTATAAATTATAGTGGTTTCACAGGTCAAACATTAATGTTTTACCCAGTACTGCTACATCGTAGAACCGTCATCTCACTGGATTACTGTTGTGATAAAAAATAAAAAAATAAAAAAAAATATTAAAAAATCCTTTCAAAGTTATTTTCTGTTTTGACAGCCTCTGGTCACCGCATAAGACCTTTACTAAATATTTCTATTCAGGGTCTGACGAATAATAAACTGTTTGAGAAGACCCTTAAGCAACCGGCTCTAATAATAATCCTGATTTCATGCTTCACTGCACACCACCCACTCTTGACAGCCTGTCCTTCAGTGTTTAAACAGTTTCACATACATAATGTATTTCTTGTTCTGTTTCTTTGGTGGTTTTAAATTATTGAATATTTCTACTTATTTCAAACTGTTTCCATGCCAACCGCTTATTGTTACTTCAGGTTGACGATGTAATAAAACACTACTTGCTATTAATCATGCTTTTCTTGGAGATTTCAGTTATATCAGAACAAGATTATGTCATTTCTATATACATATAAGTCTGTTTACTTTACATATTGCTGAAAAAGAAAAAAAGAAATTACAGGCCTACATTAATTATTTCTCTTGTGACATAGTTATATATCAAAAGAAAAGAAAGTAATATATTAATTGTTTTCTTTTAGGAAAGCAAGTTCTTTTTCTTTTCTTTTTCCTTTTCTCTTTATTGTTATTTTTGCCCTGAATCCCATAAATTAAAGTGTAACTGCCTGAGCCGTGGCGTTTGAAAAGATGGTTTATCTATTTGGCTGTTTATGTTTATTTTCCGTTCTAACCGGAAAATCGTCGCTCATGTAGCATTCAGTGATACGAGAAGATGCAGTAAAGATTATTTCATATTAATCAGTCAGATGAATAAATGGAGATTTTGTTGGTTTATTTGGTTTTGTTAATGTTTTTCTCAGATTGTTTCTTTCTGTTTGATTTTAATATACTCAATTACTCTGCGCTTTACAATTGGTTGGTACAGAACAAGTCCGCATCTCTGTGTTTTCGTTATCTGAATATTGACGATTTGATGGGAGTTTAAACATAGATTTGCATTTTTGTTTCTCGTCAAATATTGATTGCTGTGAGAACAAGTCAGACTGGGTCGTATTCAGTCGGTGAGTAAAAATATTAGTATTAATACGTAAAGCAACCATTCCTTACCAGTACGACGAGCGTACCAGGAAATGACGTGTACTAAACACGGATGACACTTTAACAAACAAGCCCACTTGGAAATATCTGAAGATCTAAAGAGGGATTGGTTTATTAAATATCCAAACTGAGTAAAATAGTATTTATAGGAGATTTTTGTAACCTTTGAAAAGTAAACCAGCTGATTAACAGAGACTTATTCAGTCAAAAGGACAGTGGAGCTCTTCTCTGATTTTATCTTTCGTCTCATTTTATCCACACCTGCTATTGTGATCGCAGATTGGTGGCAAATTTATTAATGGCAACAGACAAACGATCTGTTAGCCTGTTCATAGTATTCTCACGTCGCTGTTGATACTGTGGTCTTGTTGTTGTCTGTTTTGACCCTTAGGAGGATACTGAGGTCATTAATCTGCCTGACCAACAGCATACATGCTTTTGTATGTGTTCGTGCATTCATTACGTGTTTTTGAATATGCGTACACCTGCACAACAAATAATAGACTATGTAATTTTATATTTTATAATTATTTTTCTCAGTGAGTGTATTTTTACGATGTTATTATGTCTTTATGCACAAAACCTCATATTCAACACAGATCTGTTCTGAGGTAAATGAAAGACAGTTTCAAATGTACAGCCCAGATTATAATATTTTTACAACAGTTTAATATATAATTAAATACATAAATAAATGTATAGCTTACATTTCACAGTATTTGTGTTGCTGTTGTTTCTTTGGGATTTTTTTTTGTGGGGGAGGTTGTTCCTTTTTAATATTCTTGAAGGATATTACATGTCACGAGAGACCTGGAAAGTAACAAATTCAGTCTGAAAAGACTTATTTAAGTTGGCCGAGTTGATTTGAACTTCTATGCACGTATTGTGTTATGTACGTTTTTGTCGAATTCTATAAAGCATAGCTGGATTCACAGGTACTTCTTATCAGTCATGTTTCAAGGTCGCTGCTCAGGCAAACTCCACATTCAGCGTATTAACAAATTGTCGTCTGCTTACAGTGCTAGCTTGTTTTCAGATACAAAAATAAATAAATAAATAACACGACTAGGTCACGCATGTCAGAACTGCGCATGTCTGGTTAACATGCACTTTTAGTTATTAATCATTTGAAACTAATAAAGCTGAAAACGAGTTTTGCATGTGGCATACTTGCAAAGTTTGCAAAACTTGATGCAACATAATTCATAATCAAAGCAGTAAAGTATTCGATTTTGTTGACTGCTTAAAACATTATTTATTATTATTGTTGTTGTTGATGTTGTTGTTTTTCACCTGTTTTATTTTTTATTATTTTTTTTACTGTTTATTATTTATTATTATTTGTTTTTTATTATATTATTATTTTTCTTAAATGCATATTTGCTTTATCACTATAAATAAATAAGCAGCACTGATAACATTAACAACACATTACACTGACTGATAAAATCTATCTCCAGATTTACAAATGTAAACAAATACATAAAATATTCAGATATTCGTAGAAAGATAAAATTTACTGAATGTTTCCGAGATATAACTTCCATTAGATATTTTAAATAACTTCGAAATTACTTACTTATCTATAAAGGTTAATTCTTTTTTCTTTTTTTTTTTTTTTCTTGTTTATTTATTTATTATTATTATTATTTTAATATTCCTTTAAAATTTCATTGAAAAAATAACCTACGACAAAATATATTTTTTCATGTTTATTGCAAAAACAACATCATTAAAATAACCAACATTAAGTGCGTAGCTCAGAATTAATGAGACATCTCAAACAACCTTTCAGTTAGCGGGCCCACGTCAGTTCTGAAAATAATCAACTCTTTTGTAGCTTCGAGGAGAGATGCTATCATTTATTACACTTAATAGAGCTATAATGCAATATCATTTTCAGTAGTACTATCCCACAAGCATAATTTGCTATTTTATTTGCGGATAAACGTGTAAAAACTACTGAATGAACCATGCACATTTTAATCTATAAAATAAACCCGAATCGTATATCAGAACATTCATATGCTATATCAAAAACAGACTGTTTAAAAGAGTTTTATCCAAAAGGTGATAATGCACGTGACACATGTAACCAATCACCGAACACCGTGTAGGTCGTAGTTAAATTACTTTCATACCTGATGTCCTAAATGCTGTCATTTTGTAACTGTTTTGAGAGGACGCTAATTAGACTTACAAATATAGAAATACTGTTAACACACAGCACATGGCACAATGAATGAATGTTTATTTTGCTGCAAAATATTTTTAAATGAACGTTTATTAAGTGTCAAGTATGTTGTTGTTATTCAGAGCTTGAGTTTTGTTTGTTCCTTTTTATTTTTATTTTATTTTATTTTATTTATTATCGACCTAATTAGTCTATAACAGTAAGCATACGATGCAACATATCATTTATTTATACTTTGATATTAAGTATGTTATTTGATATTCTGTATTCAGAATGATAACGCCAATAAAAGTATGTTGATGTTAATTTTAAAAATTGATTCATAGTACTTATTTATATTATTACTATTATTATTATTATTATTATTATTATCATCATCATTATTATTATCGTTCTTGACATCGTTGTTTGCTTTTACCTTGTGATCTAAAATAAATTTTATCTACCCATAATTTCTTTCTAATATTAAAATTAAAGTTAAGATTGCATAATAAGCTGTACTGGTTGCAACCTGTTTTCGACAAGCTACAAGTTATTTCTCCCATAACTCTCTCTACACCTCAAGATATTATGAGTCACCGGGGTCAAAGGTCGCTGTGACACTTCTTTCCTAGGTTTGGAGTGGGAGTTTTCGTGGTGTTCCTGTTTACAAAAGCCTCTTTCAGAGAACAAAGATATCGTTTGACCGTAGATAAAGCATTTGAAAATTCATGCATTCGGAGGTTTCTCTATATGTGGCGCAAAGATAAATACACAAGTTTGTGACTGAGGATTTTAACAAAAAAAAGTGGTGTAACAAGTTTCTTAAAGAGATTTACCTGTGTTGAAAGAAGGTATGTAGACAGGTGCTCATTGTAATGTAATTTGTTCAACAGCTTAGACTATGCATTACCTGGTAAACATCGTGATTTATAATACATTGTATTGTTAACTACTGCTATTATCAAACATTGAGGAATTTGTTTCTTCAATCTACTAATGCAGTTAAGACATTTATATTTAATATTACGTCTCCAGCAATGCTGTGCCAGTATGTGTATGTTTAGTGGATGTAGGTCATATCTATCCATTTCGTGCAGGTCATTTTATAATACTGTCTTAGCAGTGCCTGATACAGATAATCTGATACGTTTATTTTATTCCATTTCCGTTTATGACTTTGTCATTTTACACTGTGTAGTTTTATTCATAATACCAGCAGAAAACTATGGCTAGAGAAAAATAAGTACTAGTTTAATCCAGCTGATAGTACAAACTCTGCGAATCATCTAAAATAGACCAAAGATGGGTTTTATATCCACGCATATTTTTCAAAACACACACACACACGCGCACGCACACACACACTATTGTTTTGATATTAATTTATATATCGGCTGTTATGGATTGAATGCGTTATCGTGCATGTGCGTATATGAGAGTATGTAAATCATATGTATGCGTGTGCGTGTGTGTGTGTGTGTGTGTGTGAATACACTACAGTAAACACAAAACGAATAAGTAAGAGTTTACAGTACATGCAGATTATTCAACAGGTTCTCTCTTACCACGCCTCACTTGTTGTGAATAATAAGGCCAGCTTTCAAAATAGTGACTTCACCTCCGGCGGAATTCAGCGTCAGCCACATTCCTATTGACACTGGAATCTGTACCTCTTACTCACCTTTCAAAGCCAGTGACACTTAGACCGTCGTCGTGAACCAGTCTACCGGTTTCACAAACTCCTTTATAACGATAATGGGCAAAATAGGTGTTAGATCGAACTAGTAAGATAATATTAACCAGTAACATCAGTTCACCTCGAAAGACGATTACATTTTTTCTTAGCAAATTTGTCTTACAATTAATACTTCCTAACATACGGTGCCATCTCAAATCCAGGATTTAAAGTGGTGTAGGGTATTACTTTACGTATGTAATGAATTTCATTGTAAAGAAAAATAAAATAATCTAAATCTCTAAATTCGAAAGGGATAACTTTTCTGAGCATTTTGCTTCTCCTCAAAACAGCGCGTTAGCTTTTGATAATTTCTAATTATAATTTATTATTAATGTTGTTATCGTTGTTTATTTATTTATTTATTTATTCATTCATTTATTATATTTTTATTTTTATTTTTATTTTATTTTATTTTTTATTTATTGTTTAAAGTTTTATATCCTTTTACATATTTTCAACCCTAAAACAAATTACAATTAAATTTATTTGATCATTTTATTTATTTTTATTTTGTGATGTTGTTTTTGGTTTGGGGGATTTTTTTGTATTTTATTTTTATTATTATTCTTGAGGTGGTTTTGTTGTTTTGTTTCCGTTTGTTTCTCTCTCTCTCTCTCTCTCTCTCTCTCTCTCTCTCTCTCTCTCAATTTTTTTTTAATGTGGCTGAGCGGTTGTTGTTTTTTTGTTCTGACTAAAGTTAATGATGCATCTGGTTTACATTTCGCTGGGGTTAAGTTATCACTACTGAAACCGCCTCATGATCACCAATTTGTACACTTACACGTTAAATTAATTTTAAATGTTTGTGGAGGGTAAAAACAACAATCTGAACAGAGTAAAAAGATACGCGTATAAAATTACATAAAGCCTGGCTCCGCCCAACCAGACGAAACGTACTTATATGCATAATGAATAAATCACTATTCTATTTATATCAGTCAGCTGGTACATTCCTCTAGTTTTGACGATCGCACCTGTTTATTTTGTTTACTATAATCCACCGCAAACCAGATGATGTATCGCACCAGTCTACAGATCAGTTTAATTCTTGATTTTGTCAGTAATTGCTGTTAGAATCTTAATAGCTAGCTAGTGTGTGAACTTTGCTTCTTATCAGACCCTATAATGAGAAATGTAGGAGTAGCTATCATGAGTGTACGACCAGTCGCGTGGGAGCTACTGCCTTCTCAGATCCTAGCAAAACTATGGGAAAATGTCGAGTAAAACAAGACGAAAAGAATAAGGTGCACAAAATGTGCGACTTATGTTGATTGGCTTAATATCGTCGATTGATAACAAATAGGCCTACTTAATTTATTATTATTATTATTATTATTATTATTATTATTATTATTATTATTATTTGGGTATTTGTTTTTTTCTGTATAAAATTTTGGATCCCTTCATCATACCGAAATTGACGATTTTTTTTTTTTTTTTTTTTTTTTTTTTTATTTATTAATAATTTTTTATTTTGTTTTTACAAAAACATTATTTAAAAAGTTTAAAATAAAAATCTCTATTCCGATAGAACTGATATCCACCGAAGGAATTCGGCCCCCAGATCCATCGCCCAGATTTTGTTTTTGCCCCGCTCCGCTCGGCGATTAAGTGTTTTTGCCTCATTTCAAAAAGACTCTAGTTACATTTTGTCTAATGTGTTTCCACTTAGAATTAGTCTGACTGAGCTCATGACATAAGTAATGAGAGATATCTGTCAATATGTACACTTAAATACCCAAATTACCCATTTAATTACGTGCATTTGTTTGCACACACACACTCGAACACAATTACATATTTTTAAACCTTCACAGAAATTTTACCTCTTCTGTTGTTGGGTATTATTTAAAGTATTTGTTTATTTTAAGATTAATATGGAGTGTTTCAGTAAATAAGTGAATTAATATTTAATGTCTGATGGTTAGTCAGGATATGGTAGTAATAAATGATCAGTTATAAAATACAATAATAACTGCTGGTGTATCGGACAATAATGCTATCCTGGCATCTTGTAAAATCTGCAAACATCACATACTTTTACTGATACGATCGTCACAAACATTTTAACGGTTTTGGTATCATAAGAGGATCAATAAAAATTATTTCGACTATCGGAATCTAAAAATAAATTTCGCACCTGTTGATGGACTCCTTCACTGAAATTAAAGAAAAGCAATACATTATAATATAATTTCAATATTCGCTAGATTTACTTCCTATCTGATATAATTTTATTTCTGAAAGTTTCCCAAATAAATAAAGCTAAAGAAACATGACACCTTTTTTAATTAAGGTGAAGCACACCTTGACACATAGTTTAGTGACCTGAAAATAGTGGTATGCTGGGAACGTGTTGTCATGCGCAGAGAAGAGAGAAAAAGTAGATGGCAGTAGTGGAACTTTAAGTTGCATATTTATCTGGAAACTGTTTGATTTGTTAACATTGGTGGCTTGTAGTCAAACGCATTTTCTAAGGTAATGTCGAATATGGCCTTTGACCAAAGGCGTCTTTTTACAAGAAGCGCACCAAGCGTCCTGACCTAAATAGATTTGAATTTGTTTATGGCGGCCGCCATGTTATCGAGTTCCGTGTAGTTTGTTTAGCCGTCTTGTCGCATCGTTGCGTAATTACTTTTCGGCACTGTAGACTCCGTGACAATTTTTGGGGTGATATTTCTGTTACTGCATTTTAAGCTAAGATTAATCGATAGAGTTTGTTATCTCAGATTTGTACATATTTAATCACGTTTAAAGTAATTATAGTTCACTATTCAGGTTGGTTTCTGATAGGAACGTACTATACAGTAACATCGTTGTATTGTAGGTGGGCAGGACAGTTATCGTAGTCACCATATAGGCACTATATAGGATATTATATTTTTTATCATGCAAGATATCATACATAAATATAGGGTATAATACGTTCTTGGATTGACTGTAAATACATATAATTTACTGACTTACATAGTGAATAGTGTTACCTCGATTTACCTCCTCTAACGAGTCTAAGGAACCATTACTCTGTTTCATGTAAAGATCAAGTTCTGAATTACGATGATTATCCATTACCTGTTAGAGGTGATCACACAGTTATTGTTGCGTTTTGATGATCACAGTTTTTTTCTTTCATAAATTATTTGATTAATAAAAATAAATAATAGTAATAATAAAAAAATAATAATATAAATATAAGAAAAAGAAAAAAATGACAAATACTTATAAGTTATAGTGAATTTTAGTGATATAAAATTTCACATCTTTTATTTGTCATTGATTTGAATTTCAGTTTTAAAAGTGGTAATAAGTTAGATTATGATAATTAATATTCCAATCTGCATACTCCAAAATTAATAATAACTATTGCAGAAAATAAGGATAAAATGGTGTTTATACAGAATCATAGCAGCTTCATTGTTTCAAACATAGGACCATGAAAAAAAGTATATTTAACATTTTGACAACTTCTGTTACTGCTAGAGAGGTAACAGTTTTCTTTCCCTGTGCTTATAATGACCATTTTAATGTCGCTATGAATAACCATAGAATCTCCAAGTATTTAGTTTTGCATTTTCATCAGTTCAATACAGTGCTTGAGAACACATAACATACTTCTACCATATATCAAGAAATGAGATTAGAAGCTATTCTACTGTGCTTATATATGCATTTATATAGAATGTAACATGCAAGTTATCTAATGCTTAAATTGAATATTTGTGGTGTTAACAAAGTGTTGTTCATTTAAAATGAAAAAAGGTATTACATTTGTACATTTTGAATATGATCTTTCAGGAGACAGAGAAAAGTCCTAGTAAGAATATGGCAGACTCGAAGAAGTCACCAAAAAAAGCCCAGACTCGACCAGCAAATACCATCACATGCTCTGTTGTCCTTCTCGATGGTGAAAATTTAGATGTTCAAATAGAGGTCAGTGTAAATCATGTTTAGCATCTCCTAAATCAGAGGAACTCTCTTAAGTTGAATATAACTTTCATAAAGTTTCTCATGTGCAAGTGTAATTTTGAGAATCAGATTTTATTATTGTTGTACTGGTATTGATTATGGTTTGGCAGTGTATGCTAACACATTTTTTTAATTATTTCATTTTTCTTTTTAGTCTCAAATGTGTGTCACTATTTTACCATGCAGTTTTAAACAGTTCAAAACTGAGAATAATTTTGTTTTGTTTTAAATTCATATTTATCAGACATACATTTTCACACACTGTATCATCACACTGCCCTTGAAGAAAATTATTACTTATTAAATATGATTATGAAATGTGAATTCCTGATAAATCTGTTATTTTAAAACCAGGAAACATTGTGTGGATGAGAATAGTTTGTTATTTGGATATCTTATTTATATCAGAATTATAAACACTTTTCTTTATTCATTGGTTACTTACAACATTTAAAATATGTGCTAAAAACTAATAAAATTGAAATACATTATCTGTTAAGTTATCTTTTATTGATTACCTGTTGTTAATTAATTACAGTTGTAAATAAATATATATAATAGCACAACCATGTAACAACTGGGAGACACAGAAGATATTCTTGTAAAAATTTTGACAGCTTTTGTTAACATATATTTTTATTAAAAAGGTAGTTTTGAAATTTCTTTCCTGCTATTGTGTATTTAACAAACAATGATTAAATGGCATTCTCCTTGAATTAGTCACTTTATATCAGCCAGTTTTTATTTCTAATCAATCTGCCAGAACACTGAATTTAATTTTTTTAAAGTCTGTTTAATGTTGCATTAACCTCTTCACTGCTAGCACCAACTAAAATAATCCATGAAAATCACTGCACATGTTTGTATGTGCAATTTAGTATTTATTTATTCTTACATTGAACTGTTAGTATAATTCAGAGATTAGAGTTCATTCTAACAATGATTACTGAAATAAACTGTAAATATTTTTTGCCAAGAATTATAAGAATATTTTCTGTTGCTTATAGCAGCTGTTACATACACAGACTTAAAATCAATTGAGTGAACCAAAGAAAATATTAAATTACTGACAATAATAGTTTTGTTGTACATTCTGATATAATGCACCATTTAAACTTAACAAAATAAAACTTGAAAGCCTTAATGATACAACTTTTATTAAAACCATGGATATTTGACACCACAGTTGACTGTTATAGTACACCCTGAGAAAGATTTAATTTTTTTATTTTGATTGTTACTATAGTTGACATTTCAGTGTAAAGCAAGATAAACATTTCACTTGTTATGAAATTAATGGATATAAAAACACTACACAGGTCAAATTTTGTTACCAGTAACTTAACATTAGTGTCAGATATATGCATATCATTTAACAGTAAAAGCAGTAACATAATAATAAATAAAAATAATTCAACAGATTTAAAGCAAATATTAAATAAAAAATAATGCATAACATCATAAAAAAAAAATGAAAGTTGTTACTAATGCCTTTATATATAATTGCTAGATTATATACATGTGCATTTTTAAATTTTATGCTAAATGTTAACTATTTGTGATGAAAGTTTATTGTCTCCATAGAAACGTGCTATTGGACAGGAACTTTTCGACAAAGTCTGTGCACACTTGGACTTGCTGGAAAAAGATTACTTTGGCATCACATACACTGATGATAGAGATCCACCACAGATAAGGGTATTTTCATTCAGATATTTCATTCAGCAGTTTAAATTCATGGTTGAGTGTCAACTGAAAAACAAAAACATATTAAATAAAATATGAACTCATTCTGATCAGATGTTTTTAAGTTGTGAATATGTCTTTTTTCAGTATGTCACCATTAAGAGCATTTATGTAAAACAAAAACTGTTTATTGACATTTTTTATTTGATATTTACTATTGTAATATTAATTTAGTTCTAATTCCAAGAGACTGTAAATAATATTTCATAGTTCATATATAACATAAACAATTAAAAAAAAAAAAAAAAAGAAAAGTTCTTTATTTAGAAACATTTTTTGTTATCTTCAATTTTTATATCTATATATATTATAATATTGAAATAATGTCAACAAATTTTAAAATGTTTCAGTATTTGGTTACTTGATGGTTTTGTAGCTAAACTTTCATTTATTATTTACCGAAAGTTTATTTGTAATTTATGGTTTCTTTCAGTATTGGTTAAACCTTGAAAAGAAAATATCTAAACAGAAAAAGAGTAAGTACAACTTTTTGTTGATAAAAAAAATGTAGAAATTTATCAATGTAATGAACAATAACAAATTTTGTTTAATGCATCTTAATGAACTGATATTTGGTGTGTTTATTTATTTATTTTATTTTACTTGTTTATTCATTTTTTATTTTTATTTTATTTCAGAAGGACCTTGGGTTTTTGCCTTTGCATTAAAATTCTACCCTCCAGATCCAACACAATTGCAAGAAAGTTTGACACGGTATGTTTTGTTTAAAAATGTTAATTATCACAATATATTCATAATATTGGCAGTCAATATTATTCCATTTACAATTTGTCAGATATGGTTAGGTGATCAGATTAATTTTATTTTGGGCATATTATAGTACTGAAGTGTGTCAAAGGAGGGCAGAACATATAAAACAAGAAAATCTCAGATTTTCACATCTTTATTTTTATTTTTAATACTTTTGATTTCAGTCTTTGAATTGGATTATATTGCATTTGTTTTGTATTCTGATACCATTGTATATGTCTGTTTCAGATCAGTTTGATAATCTTGTTTTTGTTTTATTAATAGATACCTGGTTTGCCTACAGATCAGAAGAGATATTCTTGATGGAAGGTATGAAATAAATGTTGTATTTTGCATTGGTTTATTTTATATATTTTTATTGTGAATTAAAATAAAGACCAGCATTTGCATTTGTTTTTAGTTGTAACATGTTTTCAGCCTTGACTGAAAAACACACAAACAGCAACATAATTTCATTATCAGTTATCAGATTACAGAACTCAGTTAATCATATTTTTATCATCTGGTCATTACTCATTTGTTGTCAGTTAATCATAAAGATTAGATTGAATTTTTTTTTTTTTTTTTTTTTTTTTTTTGATTGTCAATTGTATATTTTCTTTATTTGAAATTAGATTTATAATATCTGTAAATTCTGAATATTTAATAAATTGTTTCTATTTGGATACTGGTTATTTAACAACAAACTATTACTTTATTACTATTATTATTATTATTTATATATTTTTTTGTTTAAGATTGCCCTGTTCATTTGTAACACATGCAATCCTAGGATCATACAGCGTGCAGGCAGATAAAAGTGATTATGATCCTGCAGAACATGGATATGGTATCGACTACATTAAAGATATGCCATTTGCTCCTAACCAGACAACAGAATTGTTGGAGAAAATCCATGACCTTCACAAACAACACAAGTACGCCAATATTCTGTCCTGATATTAGTTCTAATGTTTTAATTTAGTGTTAGTACTGACACTTTAGTATCTCAAACATTTTTTAACTGCATTAATTCTATATAAATATAAGTAATCATGTTTTAAATGGACGTTTTAAGATTCTAAGATACTAGGTTTTTAACTTGGATTATTTTTGTTTTCAGAGGTGAAACGCCTGAGGCAGCTGATATGCATTTTCTTGAAAATGCAAAGAAACTGGCAATGTATGGTGTCGATCTTCACAAAGCAAAAGTAAGCAGGACCATTTTAAAAATATGCAGCTTGCCTTTTGTAATGGCTTTTGTTAACATGTCGGACATTATTTTTGTTTCTTTTTTTTTCTTCTTGTTTTTTTCCTCGTTTATTATGATAAACCATAAGAAATAGTTATGGCTATTATGACATCAATATGTTCAGCTACGTTTTCCATTACAGATACAATTGTACTTTTAAAACTGTTTCCTGTAAGCAAATTCATTTTTTAGAAAATTGATAATGTACTATTACCTATAATCTATTAAATTAGTGTATTACATCATTCTGAGAAAATCATAAATAATTTGTAACATTATATCTTGTTACAAGCAACAAAAATTGTATTTTATTTCCAATAATTGGTCAGTACAAATATGGATCACTAGCCATTAATATTAATACAAATTTAATGCCCATTTTTTTTTTCTTTGTTTTCTTTTTGTTTGTTTTTATTCTGTTTAATGTTTAATTGCACTTAAAAAAAACTTTAAAATGAGAAGGAAAAAACAAAAAAAAACTTGTATATGAATATGAATCTTTAAATATTTAAATAGAAGTTAAGATGTATTCATTTTACATGAATTTGATCCTAAATTAATTCAGATGTCCAAAGGTTACACCAATTTTCAAATCTATTTTGTGTTTAACATCGAGAGATAGAAGGGACACAACTTGTTTTTTTTTTTTTTTTTTTTTTTTTTTTTTTTGTTTATTGCCTAGATAAGCATTTTATAGCTAGCCCATTAGATAATTAATTATAATAACATGATCAAATATAAATTAACAACCTTCTTCAATAACTAAACTCCTTTGTTTTAAAGTAATAATTATTGAAGCAGGACATTTTGAGGTTGTTAGTTATGAAATACTAAAAACAAAAACATTAATTAAATGTAAAGAAAAATATGAGGCAAAGCTGCAGATTTTTTATTATAAAAACATTTTGTAATATTTCTCCTGATGTTTTTTTCTTTGTTCTGTTATTATTATTATTAATTTTTTTTTTTTTACTTTTTATTTGATGTTTCAATAATGTTTGTTATTTCAGGACTCTAAAGGAATAGACATCCTTTTGGGAGTGTGTGCCAGTGGACTTCTTGTGTACAGAGACAAACTGCGCATCAACAGATTTGTCTGGCCCAAAATTCTAAAAATTTCATACAAGAGAAACAATTTCTACATAAGACTAAGACCAGGCGAGGTAATACTTAGTTTTTTTCTTCCCTTTCTTTTTTCCCCAGTTTCTGTTCTAATTCTTCTATCAGATTTTTAATACTCAGGCTGTCAATCTAGATTTATATTGCTGTTTCAGTTTTATGAATTCCAGTTAAGAGTTAATAAGTAAAATTTATACATTGTAATATTTAAAATATGATTCTCATTGTTTTCTAGTTTGAGTCACATGAATGGACAATTGGTTTTAAACTTGAAAACCATCGCTATGCCAAACGATTATGGAAAACATGTGTGGAACATCATGCATTTTTCAGGTATTGTGTAATTCATTTCCTCTCTCAAGATGGAACTATATCTGTCTATTTCTATTTTTTATTTTATTTTTGTTTTTAACAATACGTTTTATTTTATTTATTATTATTAACGATACAAACATTTTTTTTATATTTATTGATGTAGACCACAAGAACCAGATATTCCAGAAAGTAGTACTTTATATAAAAGATACATTTTTGAGTTTCAGTTGTTGTTGTTGTTATTATTATTATTGTTATTGTTATTGTTATTGTTATTGTTATTGTTATTGTTATTGTTATTGTTATTGTAGACTGCGAGAACCAGATGTTCCAAAAGGCAATACTTTATTCCCGAGACTGGGCTCCAAGTTCCGCTACTCTGGTAGGACACTATTCCAGACAAAAAAGAATTTAGAAATCCTTGGAAGAGAAGACAGACCATTAAAGCGTGCACATAATTACAGAAGCACTATGCCATATGGTGAAAACAGAGCTCGTAGTGTAGATGAATGTAAGAAACTAGATTCTTTAACATTATCTTCTTGTATTCTCTTTGCTTTAAAAAAAGAATCTTGCAACTATTTAAACTACTTAATATTAAAATATGATGATTATTTAATGTTTTCATCAGGTTTACAGAACAATCAGCAGCTAATCAGGTAATTGTTTTGCTTGTTTTTGTTTTATTATTTTTAAGAATTAACATTCCACGAAATGCTGTGTAAGAAGAAGACACCTTTGATAGTTCAGATTCAGATGCTTTAATCTGTATTTGTCTTGACTTTTTTCTGTAACAGTGGCAATGCGTCCTAACTACAGAGATCAGTACAAGAATGAACATGGTTACTATCCTGAAGAAGCAAGAACTCTAGAAAGGAAATACTCGGAAGATGATTACCATAATCGCAGTTTGCCAGATGAACGAAATCGCAGTGACAGAGTTCCAACAGCCCTGGCCACTGTGGGATTACCAGAAGGAATGAAACCATATGAAGGAGAAGAAGAACAAAAAGAAAAATATCGTCCAACTGAAAATGAAGAAGGAAGAATGAGAGGATCGAGAGAGAATTTACCTGACACAGCAGAGAGAAGACATAGGGCTCCTGGTGATGAGGTAAGTTCATTATTTTCTTTACATCACTTAAAACATTTTTATTGCAGACTCAAGCAGTAACTAACATGATGAATCTTTATGAGGGGGGGAACCTGCTGCTGATAAAAACAAAAATAAAATCATCTTAACTGTTATTCCTTTCATATATGATACTTAAAAGCTATTTTTAAAAGAAATATCTGTCTTTGATTATTTATTTTATTCTTTTTATTTTTAATTTTATTTTTTTATTTTTTGTTTTGTTTTTATTTAATTGTTTTTAAAACTTGTTGTCAGTTACAGTATAAAGTATAATGTTTTAAAATAAAAATAGGAAGCAACACTACAGAGAGAGCAGGGAAGGGAAGGAGATGCTATGGGTGTACCAGCTGGTGGTGTCCAGACAGCGGTCTCTCCTAAAAAAGCCAAGGAAGAAGAAAAAGAAAGGAAACGAAGGGAGAAGGAAGAGGAGAAGAGACTTAAAGAAGAAAAGAAAAGAAAAGAAAAAGGAGAGAAGAAGAAGAAGGGCAAAGGCAAGGAAAAGATTGCATTGGCAGAGCTGGAGAGGCCATCAGCAGAAGACAGAAGGGATAAATTGGTACATTGTTTTCTTTATTATTAAATAGTTTATCACACACCAGACTCACAATGTTTGTGAATGGAAATAAACTGATCTTCTTTTTTTCTATTTACTGCAGTTTTCTCAAACTGAACAAATAATAGCTATGTTTTTATTTTCTGTCTACTTTGTCTACTTGCATTTCACTGTCTAATTTTGTTTTATAATGTTGATAATTTAACCAGGATTTGATTATTCATAAAAGGTTTTGAACTTGTTTACTCACAGGATGAAGAAAGTGCCACTCAGAAAACACAGCTGGGATCATGAGCCTGATTCTGCAGGACTTGAAAGGGTAAATGTTATCTAATTTGTTGACTCCTATGCTGGCTAGCTTAATTATGTAAAATATGTTTCTTCTATTTCATAAACACCTTATATTATGTCAGTACAAACATTTTTTTAATCAGAACTATACAAATGTTAAACCCAAAGGTTGAATGGGAATTATACTTTTTTACTTTTTTTTTTTTACTTTTACATCCATTGAATAAATTGGTTCAACATTTGGCATGATATTCACATATCTTAGCTTAGTGCAAAGTTTATTTTGTATTTCTATAATTATATTATTTTGTTGTTTTTATTTCATTTCTGTAATATATTCTGTTATTTTGTTATTTTTATTTTATAATTACACCATTTTATTTTGTTAATCTGTCACTGAGTAGCATTTTGGGATTTTATTTCTGCTCATTCTTTTAATGTTCATTTCATAATTTATTATTGTGTATGACAGTGTCAGATCAAGCAAACATGAACTATTTTTGTAAATTTGCCACTGATGTTAAGTTGTGGTTTGTTTTGTTCTGTACAGAGTGATGCTGTTCTTGCAGCCGCTACAGCAGCAGAACCAGGAGCTCCGTCCAATAAGGTGCTCTTGATATGTACATCTCATCTATTGTTCCATTCTATCAGTCTGTTTTGCTTTTTCTTGTGTTTTCATTCATTTTCTTCCTAAGCAGTTGTCATTAAAAAAAACTCACATGATAAATATTTACTGTGTACTGATAGATTTACCTACAGAAATAATATTTTAAAAAATCCATTGCTATTATTTTGTAATGTTTTTTTTTTTTTTTTTTTTTTTTAATTTCATTTACAGTTAATCAATCAAGAAAATGTTAAATGTAAATGATACATTAAATAATTCATAATTTATTGTACATTTAGCTCGGTGTGAATGTCCCTTGATACATAGAAAGTTTTTTTTTTTTTTTATAGTGGATGTTTCTTTCAGTTTTAACATATTATTAATATTATTAATTAGATTATTTGTAATCTAACTATTCCATTTTCACTCATTTTATTTACTGTTTTTACATGTTAGAACTTTATTTTGAATTATGTTCATTGACCCATTTCATGTCATTGGTCATGTTCATTTGTAAATATAGGAACATGATGAAGACACTGATAAAGATAAACATAAAGATAAAAAGGATAAACATAAAGATAAAAAGGAGGAAGGCAAAAAAGGTGGACTTTTGAGCAAGTTTAAAAAGCCACACAAAGATTCCAAATCAAAACTTGAGTCACCTGAACGAACTAGTGCCGTTGGCAGAGAGCCTGATGACAGCCAGGTTGTTAACTCTTGTAAAAATCGGCCCACATGCTTGCTGGGTATTAGTGTAGACTGCCCTGTATGCACCTTGTAACAGTTAAATTTGGGTGTGGTAAATGTGAAAACAAATGTCATGCATGTTTATTTACACATTCTAATCGGCATTCGTTTAGATGCAGTAAAAATTAAACCAAGCTTAGCCTTTAAAAAGATGAGACTTTTTGGGCCTTTGATAAAGTCTCTGAAAAAAACACACCAAATAACAATATTAATGAAAGCAGCTTGTAATAAACATAAGCATATTAATATTTTTCTGCATGATCATTCTTTATACAGTAAAGTGTTATGTAGTTTTTGTATTTGTTTTTGTTGAGTCATTATAATTTATTTATTTTAAAACAAATTGTTAAGGCCTTTAAGGATGAAAGAAATGTTTAATTTGATATATTCAAGATCAAAAAAAAAAAAACTAACTGCATGTTAGGAGTAGATAAAGAATAGAGAAAAATAGTATATAAACAGTAATGACTATATTAATATAGGTTTCCATCTTATTGAAAATCTGATATCCCTAGTTTTAGACGCATGTATTAGAAACATTAACCTGAAAATTATAAACATTAACAAAATGCTTATGACTGCTATACACCTCTTGTCAACCTAATTTAGCAGAGTGGTTATGATTTGCTTGGATTAACCTGGATTCCAGTCTACAAATATTCTTTTCTAAGTTGACTCCTGTTTCTGGCACCTGCCATACAAGTCAGTGTTCATGGAAGGAATTATAGTGACCTTAAGATGGATGTCCATAAATTGCCTGTATAGTCGAAGCATGCTTCAGTCTGAATTGGTGTTTGTCACAAATAATGGTGATAAATGTAAAGATATTTATTGAAAATCTCATAAACAATAATTTTTCTTTTTCTTTTAACCAGTCATCTTAATTCACATTTTTTATTTTATTTTTTATTTTTTATATATGTGATTTTAGATATATATATATATATTTTTTTTAAAGTATTCTTCCAGACATTGTATACTTACTTTAACATTTTGCATTATTTGCAGATTGTAGCATTTCAGTGACAGTAATGTTATCATCAATTTCTTTCAGTAAGCTTACATTTTATCTGAAAGAAAACATAATTCATCCATTACTTTGGTGTTACCCAGTCCTGAAATATATTTGTATTGTAAAATTGTTTACAACTGTTTCATCTTGCTTTGCTTACATTTTTACTATTAGTTACTGACAGATTTGTTTGTGATTGTGTGCACATATGAATTTTGATTTGCTTATTAGATTTAGTTTTCAGTAACAAACATTTCCAGACTAACTTGTTTTTTTTCAGGATAGATAATTATTTTTATTCTTCTTCACAATACTTGGTTTACATAATACAGATGCCTATTTGTTTTCATATATTACATAAATAACATCATAGTACTAGCTTTACCAAAGTTAAATTTATTATTTAATAATTTTATTTTCTTCTTTTTTGTCTTTTTTTATTATTTTGTACATATTTTCTCACCAATTCTACACTGATTTCTCTCAGAAATTAATTTAAATTATCCTATTTTGTTAGGACATGCAGTAATACTGCATCTCTACATTTTGTACATCTCTACAAAACTGAAGAAAACTGCAAGAGAAATATTCTTTCATTTCTATTTTACTTCTTTCCCTTTCACTTTCTTTCTCATCAGAGAATAAGTTCTTCACATTTGCAAGGGGAAATAATTCATTCTGTTAAACCTTAGTTTAGTTTTGTTTTCTTTTAAATTTGGTTTTTTTTTTTTTTTTTTTTTTTTTTTTTTTTTCCTGATACAGGCTGGTTTGACTGGGCCAGGTGTTGATGAACCTGATGAAGCAGATAAGACCAAACCTCATAAGGTGCATTTTCATATCCTTCATCCGTCACTGTTTCTTGCTTCTAGCAGCTTTCTGAAACACTCCTACCATCATTCTTTACATACGCTTGTAGAGCTGTTACTTCCTGTTTGTTTAGTATGAACAAGTATGTGTTATTCACCACATTAAACTTTTAGACAGTCTGAATATTCAATTTTTATTAAATTAATTACCTGAAGAACTATTTCAGTGCTGAAAACAATTTTCAAATAATCAGTGAACTGGTTGAAATCAGAAAAAATTGGGGAAAAAAAATATATAATAAAAAGTATTTAAAGATTAATTTATTTCAATCATTGTAAATTTGTTCCATACCAACTTAAGCTATTCATCTTCAGTTATAATTTAATAATCTATATTTTATATTTTGATATATAATTTTTATGAACAGAACTGCACATTATTGTTTAGAAAAGAACATGATATACTGTGTTTTTAAACAAAAGTTTTCTGAGACTGTACATATCCATTCTTTTAATGTTCTGGATTATCTGAATACAGTACAATAATATCTTACTAATCTTTCATAATAATTTCTGATGAAAATTGTTTACATAAAAAGCAATCATTCTTCATATATAGGTTTTCCTTATTTTGCTCCGAGTATTTATTTATCTCTGTGACGTTGTAAGGTTTCTGAAAGAAGGGTTTTTATTTGTTGTTTTTTTTTGTTTTTTTTAAAAACAAGCAAACATATATACAACTTAATTATATCAGAGGACAGTGAGGCATCAGTGAAACTTTTTATTACAGAAACGTAAAGATGATAAACCACGAAAATCATCTTCAATAATGGCTAGTCTATGCTCAGGAAAATCATCATCCAAGGTTTGGCAAGCATGCTTGTCCACAAAATGTTTGATGTCTTAACAGTGGCATGACGTGCAAACAGACATCATATAGTAGTTAGTCCATGTTATTGTTTCATGTTCTTTTAAAAAAAAAAAAAAAAAAAAAAAAAATGTATCTGCTTAGAGATCTTGCAATCTGCTTGTGAATTATCCAAAATATTTTTTTCTCCAGAACATAGGATTTCCATTATGTCCAAGAGGTAATGAGATACGAGAATATAGAATTAAATAAATAAAAAATAAATGAAATAAAAAGCTATCTAAAGAGTTAATAAAATGAATATATAACAGTATTTTCCAGTTCTGAAGTAACCTATTGCAAGAAGTAGTTGTATAATTATTTTTCAAATTTCAAATGGTTCATTAATTTCATCCTATGATACTGCAAAATGGCAGCCATTTATTATACAAAATATTTTGTTTTATTTTTATTTTTTTAAATAACTGCTAAGAATTTGTAGTGTTATATCACAATTTAATTAAAAGAATTTCTTCATCTGTTTCAAGCTTAGAAATAAACAGTCTCAAGAAGAATCAAAATTAATTCAAATATTCTGTTTGTATCTAAAACATGCATGATTCTGTTGTATCTTGTTAGTATTGTGTATGACACAATGTAACCATTATAGGAGAGTTCAGGATTACTTTGTTTTATAGCCTTTACAAAAAGAAACACATCTGAATTTATCTTATAAACAAAGTTTCTAATTTATTGTAATACTTAACAACCTGATTTAACTTTTCAGTAAGGAAAAAATTTGATGGGTTTTATTATTAACAAAAATATATCATTGTAATGAATAACATTCAGTTTAGTTTAATGTAAAATCAAAATGTTTATTATCTTTAACTTGGGTAATTTTATTTATATTTTCTTTCTTTTTTTGTCATTTTAAAAAAAAAAAAAAATTATTGGTCTCTATATGGCGTCTGTTTCAAACAAGTTTGAGATAGGAATGTTACAGGTTATAACTGAAATAAAAACTCTTTCCTTTTTTTATTCCTATTTATTAAAATAAATTTGTATATGTAAGCTATATTTATTGAAGATAATCATATTTTATATCTTATGGATACAGATGTGATGTTTAGTTGTTTGTGTTTTATGTATGTAGTGACTTTACTGCTTAAACATTCATCTTCTGATAATTCTGCTTCATGCTCATATATCAAATTACATTCTAATCTTTCCATCAGTACAGTGGTTCAAGATCTTGTTAATATACCACTACCAGAATGTTTATTAATATTATATTGAAAATTAGATATTTCAGTATGTTAGTGCATTTATTAAGACATTTTCTTGGTCTCACAGAATGTAACTGCAGTGTCTTCACTGACAACCATACTGAGTACAGGTAGTGGGAAGCCAGTGATTCAGAGATCTTTCAGTGTTATTAAACAGGTATTCAGAGCATCAGATTCAGAATCCAAATTCTTTCACCCAAAGGACAATCATCATTGGTTTGCCAGTTCTGCTACATTATATCATTCTTTAATTACTTCTCTTTTATATGGGGAAATAATTTCTTACAATATTTATCAAATTCAGCATCTAAGTTCAAACACACAAAAGATATTCATCCTTGTTTGTCAATTCTGCTACTTTATATTGATCTCAAGATGTGCCTGGGCAAATAATTTCTTAACATTTGTATGAAATACTTTTGCATGTTGTTCACGATTTTCAAACAAAATTCAGATGGGAATGTTTTACTGAGAATGTATCTCTGAAAGTAATGTTACCTGTTTTAACCAACAGCCATTTAAGTGAATGTGCTCAATTCTTTTACAACATCTGTGTCTTTCGTGTTTTTGTGATTGATAGTATGTCTTCATCTTGAAAAACTGTATGTATCACTGAAAACTTACTGCATGCTTCTTAGCAAAATGAATATTTAAAATGTTCACTGAATGAGTAAATATGGCTAAAATCGAAACAGATATGTCGTGATGTAATTACTGTAAAAATAATTGCTGTCCCAGTTTTGTATTGTGAAATTCTGATCATTTGCATGAGTACTATAAATCGGTAAACATTAAAACAATGTGGATGCATGCAATTTGATTTTCATAGTTATATCAGCAACAGTATTTATAAATATTATTATTAATAATATATGGAAGGGGGTATCGTTATTTTTTACCTGAATAAAACATTATTTTAAAGTAATACAGGGTTCCCTACTTGATAATGTACATCTTTAAAAGTTATTAAGCTCGGAAGATACCGAAGTGTTTTGTAGCAACGTACAATCGGATTAGGGGAGATAATTTCGAAATTTACGAAACTACGGTAAATTACTGTCGATAATTTTTATTAGCGGGAATTATAAATTGCTAATAACAATAATATTACTGTTGTTATTATTAGCACTAGAGGTAGTTGCGTTTTTAACCTTCGATGGAAGGTATCGATGTGTACGATTAGATCGGGGGAGATAATTAAGGAACTTGTGAAGCTACGGTAAATTATTAACATTTGTATCATCGAATTTTAATTTATTAATATTATTTTTATCTTTTTTAAATTTATTTTCTTTATTTATTCTTCTGTTTGTTTTATGTTCTTTGTTAATTGCGAATTTCGCATCCGGTTTAGAAACCAAGCATCGACATTTAAAAATGCATGATGCAGACATTCGAGTCTCGAAAACTTCAGCCGTTCTTAGAAGCATTATTTTCAATAAAAGTATGAAATTAAATTATCCTGATTATAAAATTAAATGACAATTAGACGTAATTTTATTTAGCTCCCACTAATATGATTCCACATTTCGCTGTTCTGACGTCATTATTTATTCCGTGGTTTTAATCAAAATAGACTCTCGTACATTTTTATTTTTATATTCTTAAATCGGTTTTACATTATTTGATTTATTTTATTTTATTATAATTTTTTTTATTATTATTATTATTTTTTTTTTTTTGGTTTTGTCTAAAAAATGGAGTGTTTTTGTCCATTATTTAACCCATTTACAAGTTACTGCTTTATTGTTGATGTAAGATCAATTTTATTATGTATTTAATCATTTAAAAAAAAAAAAATACGAAATTGATTTTACAAAAGAGGATTATTATTATTATTTATTATTTTTTTATTTTTTAGAGAACTTTATTATTCTGTAAAAAAAAAAAAAAAAAAAAAAACATTTTTAAAGTATATATATAAATTGATTAATTAGAACATTTTTTAAAGTATTTGAATTATTATAAATTAAAATATGAAATGGGAACCCTGATAGTGATAGTAAATTTAATAATTTCTAAATAGTATTTTATCTAGTAAATTGAAAAACATTTAAAACAAAGAAAGTAAAAACATTTTGATATGCCATGTTAACTACAGGATGAGTCTGATATATCATCATCATCATCCAAAGAATCCATTCCAGGTGGCAAAGAAGCTGGAGATGTTGCCTACAAGGTTAGATGGTATAATTGTGTGTTTATCTCATAGTGGCAAATGTACATCTTTCCATGCTTAAATATTGTTTATCTCGTAATAGTAACTTCACATCTTTTCAAGCTCATATTGTGTTCTCATAGTGATAAATTGATATCTTTTGTGTTGATGCCTGTGTGTACAAAAAATATGATGAAGAAATGTTGAATTGTGAATAAATTGTTTGGAGTCAGTTGTTGAACAATATTGTTGATAGTCTCTGGCTATTTCTTGTTTCACCCAAAAAGGAAAAGTTTTACGTACCACTGCAAGGTTTCATATTTTAATAATTCTTTAAAAAGCTTATTTTATTTAACACTTCAGTTGAAACATTGCGATTTACCTATATCTAATTTCCATAGCTTGGCAATGGTATCCATTCTTGCACACCTTTATTTCAGTGTACATAAATGTATATAAACAGTAATAATTTTTACCAAGTCTATATTACATTATTTATTTTATATATATAAATCTTATAAGGATATGATATCATGTTCAAAAGATTATAACATTTTTTACAATTTTGTGTCTTTTTATTATTATTTTTTTTAACTAACGAATGTGTGTGTTTTTTCCAGAAGTATCATTTGAAGAGAATGTTGGTTTTAAGCAACTAATAAATATATTGTTAGTTTGTTTTGTTGGGTTTATTTTTATTTTTTTTTATTTTTATTTCTCATTTTCACATTAAGATTTAATTGAATTTGTTTATTTCAACATAGGATGGTTACCGTCCAGTTCCTGGTGCTGAATATGGTGTTGGTGCAGGTGGGCCCCTTGTTGGTGAAATGGGTGATGAATCGTTTGTTGATCGCAAGATGTTCTTTATGCCTGTTACACCTCCAGCTAAGGTTTGATTTTTCGTCATTTTTAAAACCGTTAGTCCAGTTGATGTTGTTTTTTGTTTGTTTTGTTTTTGTTGGGTTTTTTTTGTAGTTCTCAAATAGAGTGATTGTAATGAAGTAGCTGATTATTATATGTAAATTTATACTTCATTTTCTTTTCTTTTTTTAAATGGATCAATAGGGGGAGTTTCATCGGGGTGTTTGGGGTTTTTTTTATAGTATTTTTTATAATGAAATGACAATTTTCGGAACACTAATCAATGATTTAAAATCTTACCCCTTTTTTTTTTTTTCTTTTTTTTTTCTCCTGTTAAGTGAAACAGTAACTTGTTTTTGCAGGAAGAGAAACATGACAACAAACTGAAGACTGGTCTTAACCTTTCTGATGACACGATGCCTTTCTTTGCTCCATCAGCTACGAGCACAACTGGCCGTCCAGGCAAAGTTCCACCACCAGTTCCCACCAAAGGCTCATCCAGAGGAGGACTGGATTCAGAAGACCGTTCTGGCCACATGAAGACTGACACTGTAAGATTTACTTTTCTTGTTACCAAATGTGCATGTAAATTATTTAAAAAAATAATAATAATAATAATATTTTCAAGGTTACAGAACAGTTTGATTTCCATGTTTGATCTGTGTTAACTCATTGTGTGTGTTAACTTTAGATATTTAATTTACATCATGTGGCATGCACAGCCTGATTTGCAAAAACTGATTTGCAAAAACTGATTATTTGTATAAATGTTGTCACATTAGTGAATTCAGATTTTAAATTTATTATGTCGTATGAATATTTTGGTTGTAGTTGCTCAGTAGCACCATCTTACTAAAGAAAATTTTTAAATTTTGCAAACTGTTATGCTGGATATTATATTGATAATAAAATAAAAAAAAGTGCTGCATTAGTACATTCTCTGTGGCATGGAATTTGTGTGCACAAAAAAAAATGATTGTTTTAGGCTTTAAAACTCCATCAGTGTTTACTTATTTGTATATTAGTCACCTTGCAAAACACTTGTTTTAATTTATAAATAATTATAATTTACTAATATAATTGATATTGTCAAATTTATTATATAAGACGGGTTTTTTTTCATAAATCAGCATGGATTTAGATGTTTAAATGTTGATTTGAATATTTCATTTATTCCAAATAAAATTTGTAATTGTTTATCCTTTAATATTAATTATTTGTTGAAATATAATGAGAAAATAAACATTAATTTTGCTTCAGACAGATATTTTAATTTAACTGATAATGTAGATATTGTTTTCTGAATGAGTCATGAAGTGTGGAATTTGTGCTTGCTTGCTTTTGCTTTTTCTTGTACTGCAGCTTAGAGTTCTTTATTCTTATTTACACAGCAGCGTATACTGTAGTGTCAGTGAACAGTGTGTGTTGTTTTAGTTGATTCATTCTGTTCATTCTTGATTATTGATCCATCTCATTAAGATTTGCAAATAAATGTTAACTGCGTTATCTAAGTGGATTTGCTGACAAAAACATAATCTTTTTAAATGTAAAGTGAGGGAAATAGTCCGGTAGTTTTACTGTCATTATTTTCTGTTTTCATTATTTTTTCAAATTAAACAGAAACTGATGGTGCTTAATATAACAATAATGCCTTATAAATTTGTAGTATAAAATAACCAGTAGGACTAACTTATTTATTAAAAGATATAACATATTTTAGCGTAGCAAATAACATAGTAGTAAATTTAGTGGTCAGCGAATATTTATGCCAGTAAACACTTTCTGTAATCCAGTGCTAAGCAAACAAACAAAAAAATGTATCTCTCAAAATAATGTTTCTCTGAATAATAGCAGAGGACATCATTTTTAATCTATAGTGCCAAATGTAACATTTTTTAAATATTATGTTAAAAGGTACATTTGAAGAGAAGACTGACATGAAATTTCTATTTGTCTTGCTGCATGATGTTAGTTTTGTTATGATTATGGTGCATGAACACACATAGATGTAGAAAAATATATATCATAAAAGTTACAAAAGCATGACAAAAAAGAAAGCTAAATGTTTCAATTGTTTCTATTATCTTTAAAGAATTAATAACAAAAATAACAACAATAATAAAGTTAACAAAGAGAAAAACAGATTAAAAACAAACAAAACAAATGTGAAGCATGGCTTTGGTTTGAGTGTGTAAACCCAGCAAGTGTTAAACAAAACAGTTGAGTGGTAGTGACTGGATTAATTATCTAACTTGTAGCCGCCAACAGTTGCTGCAGAGAGTGTGAAATACAATGCAGACCTTGATGATACCCGGGTTTCTACAACAAATGTACCCGTTGTTAAAACTGAGACACGTACAGTGATGTACGGAAATGCAGATCAGGATCATGACGATGCCGGAGTTCTTATTAGTGCTCAGTCTCACAGTTCACGGACTCAAACTGTAGAAACCACAACAGTAAGTTAGGCTTCAGTGTGTTTACACACAAAGTAAAACAAACAAAAAAAAACAAAACAAAATCAGTTGCATACCACATTTTGTTACATCTAATTGAAGTGTTTTTGCATTCCATTAATATTCATTCATTTTTCATTTTATTACTAATTTCAACAAAATTGTGTGTGCACCATAATCCGTAAATACAAAATAGGTCAAGCTATATTAAAGCTAGGTGATTTTTGTGTATAGCAAAACTAAAATTAAAAACATATAAAAAGAAAATCATCTAAAATTGTTATAAATTCCCTCAAATATAATAAATAAATTATTGGAAATCAGTATTCATTAAGTTTGATAAAATAGTTCTTAGCTAAGATGTGTTTTTATTTTTCCAAGATCTTATTTTTATTTTGTAAATAGAAAAAATAAATTGTGTGTTTGAGATTCCCATATATCATCATGTAATAACATCATTTAATTGATTACCAAAATGTTCAGCATATTTATATCTGCCTACCCTCCTGAAACCCATCTCTGCTAGTTGATACTTTTATTTTGTTTCCTCCTACCTTTCTGCATGAGTTTACCTTGCTCCTTGACAAGCTGCTGCTTCTGGATTCCATTAATTAAGCAATAACATTTATACAAGTGTTTTGGAGTTGTTGTTTACTGTGGTTTTTTTGTCTGTGTATGATTTTTTTTTTTTTGAGGGATGGGGGTGTTTGTTTGTGATACCATTTTGTGTTAGATCAGTACTAACTGCTGATGACAAACCTTAATAAATGCCAAGATTTTTTTTAATTCCTGTTTAACACACATTTTGTAATAGTATTAACTGTTTGGTTTGATTGAAGGGGTTGGGATATGAGCAGATTAATGTGATTTTGCACTGGATGTAGTCAGTTGTATCTTTAACATATTTCTGCTTGTAAATCTAATTCCTGAGTTGTTGTGTTTATAATTTCTAACATGTTTGGCTCTTTCTTTTTCTTTTTTTCTGTTTAATTTATTCTGATACTAGCAAAATAGCTGACAGCAAAATATGTTAATACTGGAAATTGGATTTGAGAATTTTGTTTTTAAATTTTCATTTATAGATCATTATTTCTTGCTGCTTCTGCTCATATTGAATGTGGTATGAGCAGGTATTTTATAATGTAAAACACATTTAACAGTGCAATAAATACTAATGTTTTGGGTTCTATAAAAGCCTGAATTGGTATTAAATTTTGCAAATGTTAATAACACTAAACATCAGATAATTCATATTAGAACATTGTCATCATTACAGATAAGAGTGACATTTGTCTTCAGATTGGCAATTTTTTACTTATTATATCTGATAATTTATTTAAAACTTGGAAGCAGTGGAAGACAGCATTATTTATTAATTGTGCACTTCTATTTAGTAATTAACTTTGTTTTCAGTACAAAACCGAAAAGGATGGAATTGTAGAAACAAGAGTGGAACGCAAAGTGGTAATCAGTTCAGAAGATGAAGATTTGGATCATGACAAGGTTATTATTTTTACAATCAATTTTACAAGTTTCTGTTGTATAATTTCCCTCCCCCTATCAAAATAAATGATGTACACTGTAAAAATTGATTATAATAACAGTTGTGTACAAAAAGAAAAAAAAAGGATGTTCATATAGTATCTTGGGCTCATTGATTTATATTCTATTTAGCCATAATCTAAATAGTATAGACACACAGGTAATCATTGTTTTTGATGTGTTTGTTTTTCCTTCTACAGCTCTTGGCAGAGGCTATCAGATCTGTTACAGAATTCAATCCAGATATTTCTGTTGAAAGAATAGAGTGCATGAGAGAATTTGAAGATGCTGATGGAGAACACAGCAGATATGCGTAAGTTTTTGAATAAAAGACATACCCTAATTTTATGTGTTTTTCTTTAAAACAAATTAAACTGAACACAGTTATAGTCGTCCAGATTTTGTTTCTCATTATTTTTTGACAACTGATTCCTATTCATTATTTTTTCTTTCCAGAGCAAACACAGCAGTGTAAAAATAATCATGGCACCCTGAAGACGTGTTGAACAAGGCAGCCATTGAGAGTAGATAATGACGACATCTCAAGAACCAGTACAGTTGTCTGCTCTCTTTATTTTTCATCCGTTACCACTTCACATCACTCAAGCTGTATCAAAAGCTGTTTTTGTTTCACTGATTGCTGTTAAATGTTATTCGTTGCAATACATGTAGATATACACTGTTAATTTTACTAGAAAATCATTTGCTCAGTTTGCAAAGGTAACCAGTCTTTTAGTTTACTTGTACATTTTGTTTAGTCTAATCATGTTGCAGTCTTTTCTTTTATCAGTGTTATTTTTTAATTATGCTAGTGTCTCACTTTTAGTGACATAGGAAGAACTATTTTTGTTATTCAGTGGCTCCTTTTATTTTGCTCATTAAACTTGCTAATCTCCTCAGTTTAGCTATTACATTTATTTTTGTGTTACTAGTAAGATGACTTGAGCAGTTAATAGGTTCCTGTCAGATGCTTAACAACTATTTTAAGAAAGGTCAAAACTGAATTTATTTGGTTATTTAACACATAACAAAAATAAATAAATAACCTTTGCAAATGTATTTCTATTTACTCTTCCATTTTTAGTCAAATTTTATTAGTGAGTATTTTATAGACGTTTGGTTTTTTCTCCTTCTTCCTTGCATTTTATTTTAAATTAATTGTGTGTATGAACTGTTTTTGTTTGAACATTTCATTTAAAATGACATTGTAATTAATCACTAATGTTTCATTTTCTTTCCTGTGTAAATTTTCAGAGGGATTGGAATACTATATTTCATTGTTAGATTTTCAAGCTCATTTTTTTAATCCATTATATTTGTTGGAATTTTCATTTTTCAAGAAGTACGTTATTGTTAGTAAAACTCAGTAACTGAGTGAACTGAACTTGAGGATGTCGTATAATATTCTGAAAAACAAAAATTTATAGATTTTTTTTCTGTATATAAGGAAAATTGTAAATTCATTCACATAATTATATATAATATTGTTTTTAAAAGCTTGCCATCTTTTTAGTGTTTTTATGCATGGAAATATATGTATAGGACCAATTTGATGTTGGCAGACATAAAAAGAGTGCCTGTCTTTTCTCTTTTATATATATATGTGTGTAAATCATGAACAATGAAATGAAGCTGTATGAATTTATGAAGTTATTTATGTATCTGCTAGTTGTAGACAAAAGCAGTCTTTGTTTTGTAAAATCACTTGTATCTAAATATGATTATATGGTCATTTCATGTCCAGCTTTTATATACATGTATATATATATAACTATATTATATTAACATTTAGCCATATTCTTAACCCATTTTACATTTTATACACACAAAAAAAAAACACAAATGAAAATGGAAAAAAAAGAAGTTATTTTCATGGTTGTAAACTATACTGTGGTTTTTTAATTATATATAGAAGGCTTAAATATGTAGATTTAAGGGCATATTTTGTTTTAATTATTTTCTTTATTACATTTTCCTTTTAAATTATACAAATGCCACAATACTAATGCAATTGGTGCTTATGGAAATTGTGTACAAGCTGGACATGTTATTTTAAAATGAATATCACACAGATTTTTGCTTTCCATACATTCATTGGTTGTTGTGGTATAAATTAAGCTGTGGTGTAGTGAACACATTCTGTAAAGTTGAACTGCCAGTAATTTTTTTTTCAACTTCTGCATCTTCTGGCAGTAACTTGAAAGATTTTTCAAAGCAAAGTGTATTTACTATTTAGTGTTCTTTTTGCACATTCATTTACAGTTAAATCTTTTTTATTTACAACTGATCATGTTCCAGAACCAGTAAGAGAGAAATGTAATATTCCAGATATGTCAGACTTAATCCACATAAATAGATTAGCAGAGATATGCTATAGACATGTCTAAATATTGCATGTACAGGTATTTTCTGTTTGGTAAATTTATGAATAGTGGTTGTGTATCTTTGTGGACAATATGCATTTAACACTAAACCACAGCCACACAAAATATCAAACACAATTTCATTGCCTTCTAAAGGTAAAGTTTTATAGACTGCTTTTATTAGTTAATTTACAATACCCATTTTGTAGATGGCAATGAGCTAATTAAATCAGGACATACAATAAATATCTTTGGCTAAATTTGGTTGGTTTGTTCTTCATTTTTTAGCATTTTTGTTTATATATAATTCCTTCAGTAATACGATAAATTAGTTGAGAGAAATTGTAATTGAAAAAGGAATATCATTCATTTAATAATTAATCTGCCTAAACAAAAACGATCTACATGTTTTCTAGGTTTTAAATAAGGTAATTTTTAACCGACAGAAAAGAAAACACTATCCCTTTAAAGATTTTAATAAAACTAGATCCATTGTTAATTGAAAGTAGCCATTTTAACTGAATTACTTACTGGCACATTAATTCTGAGTGGGTAACCTAAAACACGTAAACACTTTAATTAAACAGTGTCCTCAAGACCAAATATCTTAACAAATGTGTAAAAAATATATAATACTAGATTATTCAAGTTTTGATAAACACCAGTATTCAAGGGTAAAAATTATTTCATTGATATTTTCCAACAAATGTTCAAGAACTACATAAACATTGTTCTCATATCAGACATTTATCTTTCCATACACACCATTTCAAATACTTATATGGCAGTCAGAGTATCAAACAAATATCTAAGATCGATATTAAAACACATGGTCATTAACGAAAACTTTTAAAATTAAATACAAAATATCCAAATCATTTATTCAGTTATTTTTTAAATACACATTTCAATTTCCTGGCAGGTTTTAATCTTTTCACTAAGACACCATCTAAAAATGCAGTTTAAAGTTTTACATGTAAAATTAATTATTTTCATAAAACAAACAAAAAGATTTTGTATAAAAATATATTTATTTCACTGATTGCATTTTCTTTCAAAATAAAACTGCTGCCTTTTTCCACCATTTCCACACCTACAAAAGACAAACAAGTTTTATTAGTGACCAAAATAATCATTGATTCCCACTGAAACAAAAAAAAAAAAAGTTTTTCATTTTTTTTCAATTGTCAAATCTTTAAAATTACAAAGCTGATATATTCAGATGCAATTTAAATAGTAGAAATAAAAAAAAAAATTATTTATTTAATTCCTTTTATTTATAATGTGGAACAAATGAAAAAAGTGAAATTACATTAATCAGTCTAGGTAGAACATTTACCTGAAATAAAATAGTTGATATATAAATGTGTCAATACCAACTTATTTTATACATACATACCCGTTAAAAATTACATTTTCTTATCTTCCAATCATCTTTTTCAAAAAAAAAAAAAAAAAAAAAAAAAAAAAACAAAAAAAAAAGATCTACTACAAATATCAATATATATATATAAAGGGATTTTATCCAAAGTAACCCAAAATTTGATCCCATAAGAATGAAATTTTCTGCAGCCAGATTTCTGGCTTAATTAAATATACCATCATGCACATTTTCAGGCTTTGCATTTTATGTATTTATTAAGTTATGATATATTTTTTTTTTTTTTTTTTTTTTTTTTTTTTTTTAATTCCCTAATAAATGTTGGTTAGTCTTCACATAAAATGCAAGGTCTGTTTTTCAAACATTTTATAAATGATTTAAAGAAATAAAATTTTACATACATTCTAAATTTATTCTTTAATGTTTTAATTTTACATCATACACATCAAATTTAATGTTTATTTCATTTATTTTAACAATTACATAATAAAATGTTTATCATATTTAGTTTTAAAGTTTTTATTGGTATGAACTACACAACTACATTTATTCTGGCTATTTTAAGACACCTGGTCACACTTCAGTCGACCGATGTGGTTAATTGAAAACATTAAACATTCACGTTACCTGTTTAAATTTTGTCGAAATCCAGTTTTATTTTTGTTCCTTCGTTACCTCTTATGTTTTAGGCTGGTCATTCTGCAGCATTTCATCTCTTTATTTGATAAATAATTGTTGAACTATGGCAACCTTCACTCCTGTAGGTATCTTGTTTATTTAAATTAGGCTTCAGAATATTTGCACGTTGCAACTTTTTCATCACAAACTAGCATTATGCAAGACTGGGGTTTATGTACCGTTATTTCCATCATTCAATTTTTTTATTAATATATTTTTCTTTCGGAGGTTAAATCATATAAAATAATTCTTTAAAAGTTTTTATATTTTTCACATTTAGTTTATTATCTATCACTTTTAAAATAAAAACGATACAAAACTATTGTGTAAGAAGTGGTACAAGTGTGGTACAGTACAGAAATTAAAGATGCACTGAAAAATCTTGGTTGTGTATATCACAGAATATTTATTTATTTTTTTTTTTAAAAACCTGTTCAGACAGAAATTTTAAAATGCTTTTCTATTCTAATCCTCTTTTGGTTCTTTCAGGCCTAACCTTTAAATGAAATTTAATCTGCAGTTTTTAGGTGTACAGAAGACCAGCTTAGTTTCAAAAAATTGTTTATAGCTAGTTATTTTCAGTAACACTACGTTTGAAGCAGTTCACTTGAGGATGCTAAATAAAATTCGTAGATTAAGTGTTTATTACACAGTATAAACAAAACAAAACTGGGCTGTCAACTGTTCACAGATTATTTTTCTACTTTTTAATATTTTATTTTTTTTACTGTTGGTTTATCAATGATAATGAATTTTGTTTCATCTTCTTGCATTTAGAAGTTTGACAAGTATTTTGTTGTTTTTTTTATTTTCATAATATAACTAGTTATTTGGAAAGTTGGCAGCCCATAAACACACACAATGACATTTATTTGATATTTTACATTTCGACTAACAGCTAAATTTATCAGTACGAGCATTTGACATTTTAAAATCAATTTATTTAGCACATGATTACAATAACAATACAAAAGATTATTTTAGCGCTAACATTTTACAAGTAAAGACATTAATCCTGTTATATAAAATACATGTAGAGGAAACATTTAGGGGGTACTAAAAACATTTACAATTCTTTATTCTGTCATTTACAATACAATTTTACCTTTAGAGACAAAGGTTAATTCCTGATTTATTATTATTATTATTTTATTTTTTTAAAGTTAAAGACATTCCTACAAAATGCGACAACCTTAACATTTGGTAATTGTTTTAAAACTTAGAAATGTATACATTTTTATGATCTATTATTATAGCCTTATTTGCTGTTGGGCATCTTCCCCCATTTCATTTCATTTCAAAAACATGATTTCCCCCGTAGTCCATTAAAACCTGCCGTGCCACTGTAAGGGCACAAACTTGTATGTATGTACCTCAACATTTAAACTGTTCATGTGACAAGACAAACGATGAATGATTCGAATGATGGTAAGCACCAAGCTCAACACTTAATATGCGCCTCCACCTCGGGGAGCTCCGTATGGGTGTGTCCGTGCTCTCATACCACGCCCTGACGTTGGCTTCACTGGACCACCGCCAGATGTCCATCCACCACCTAAATAACAACAGTTTAGTGTTTTAACAATCCTATCATCTGCACTGACATGTCCAATATATAAAAATTCAAATAATTAACATTGGTTGGTTATCAGAAAACTACATCCATTTATATATAAAAAAAAAAAAAAAAAAAAAAAAGGTAACCTCTTGAATGCTTGTCGCAAGTAATGGAGACTGAGATGGGCACCGACAACCACAACCAGCACTATGATCTTGCATTGATCTGTGGCCAGTTTGAAGTGTGGACAACCCCAATACCAAGAAAAACACTTGGCACAAAGAGCTGTACGGCAGAACAATCTACACACTTATTTTAGGGCCACAGTGAAATTATACAGATAAATAAAGCTGTTTAAATCTTTTCATACATGACTAAGAAAATTAAGAACTTCCACACCATATTCAGTTTTCATATTAACAATATCATCCAGTTATAACTGATGAAAATTTTTTGACTATATAAGTATTTTTGAATGTCAGAATTTGGTTTTAAAAAGCTGAGAATATAATTGTACTGTTTAAATGAAAAATAAACTTACTGTAATCTTCATAACCCCCAGCACCTGTTCCTCCTGATCCATGCCCATAATCAAAATACTGCGTGTCACTAAAAGTAAAATGGAATAATTTATCTAGCAAAGAAAAAACAAACATAAGTTTCATTAAATCTGTTTAATCAGATACACAATCAGTATAAAAATAGGCAGTTGGTAGATACAGTCAAATCTGAATTATTACCTTGCACCACCATATGAAGGATCAAAATCTCCTTCTCCATAACCACTTCCGACACCTGCACTAGCATATGGATCTTCAAATCCCTGTTGAAATAAAACATGATTACAACTTTATCTTAGTATTTACACAGTATTCCTGAATATTTAAAACAACGATTCAGACAAAGAATTCTCACTCTGTAGCAAAATGGGCTAGTAGACAAATACATTACATAGTTAGTTGGGAATCTTTTGTAAGCAATCAGTTTTTTCCCCACAACTAATATTCAGTTTGAGTCAGCTTTTTTACTTTTAATAATCCTAGTTTTCTTAAATCATGGGGACAGTGGCCCATTTGTTGAATGTTAATACATACACCAGCATTGTAAGGGTCTTCAAAAGCAGCTCCTTCGCGAGGAACACCACGACCTCTCGCTGCAGGAGCACCTCTGGGCATGCCCCGAGACATGCCCCTTGGTGCCGGAGCCCCACGTCCTACAGGAGCACCCCTGAAAAAAAAACAGAAAAAAATCATGTTATTTAAAGCTGTTTAAACATAGGAATACAGATCGCTTATACTCCAAAATACTAATCTACTTTTTAAATGGATATTAATTTATAAATGCAAAAAGGATCCCAGTAAATAAAATAGAAAAATTAGAAGATTCCTTTTGTAGTAATTTCATCAATTTATGGCAAGTATATATATAAAAAACCTATCATTTACTGTATTCCAGTCACACTGTATTTACCTTCCAGCTGGTGAAGCACCTGGTGGGCCTCCACGTCCTCTGGGGGCTCCACGAGGTGCACCCCGGGCTCCTCTGCCACCACCCCGTGCAGGTGGTTGTCCATTAGCCATATACCCCATCATATCAAACTGCTGCATACGAATCTCATCATTGTATTCCTACAAGCATTTTAAAACCTGATAATACTGGAAGTAGGATGTGTATGTTACTGTCAAGTGCCTACTGGATAATAGTTATTTAGATACTTACATAATAAATAACATCTTACAATTTGGACGTTAAATGTGAACACTCACAAAAAACAGCTCAAGAAGAAACAATAAAATAAAAATTTTATGACTTTTCAATATGTACTCACTGGTACTAAATATTTCTTCAGTTCTGCTAAACCATGTGCTAATCTGGCATATGCATCTGTGTTTTCAGAGAATACCTCCACCAAAACATGAAGGTCGTCATTTAAGTGGGCAAATTTTCCACCCTCTTTGCGACATTCTTCTTCCTTTGAAATCAAACAAATAACAGCTGATCACAAAAATTATTAATGATAATTCAAGTTAAAAAAAATGGACTGACTTTCCACAATAATGCTACCTTGTATGGTCGTCTGGGTTGTTTTTTTGTTTTTGTTTTTACCAAAGATGTTGCTGTTTAGATAACAAATAGAATTATTACATTGGAAATTATTAACTGTATTTATATATATATTAAAAGACAAAATACAGATTAACATGCTTAGCATAAATTATAATATTTAGTTCATTTGTTATTTCTGGTTGAATAGTGATGAACAGCGTGCCTTATAGTCATCTGGTTCCGACAAAAGCAAAAAGCAAAGACAGAACTGATGGTACAACTCACCTTATTTTTATCTCGCATTGAACCTTTGCCTAAAATTGACATTTTTGTTCCTGTCTCTTCTTGTATTTGTTTCAGGGAAGCTCCCTTTGGACCCAGTAGTTTACCAACAAAATTATACTTTAAAAAAGAAAATAAAAAATTTGAAATTTTAATCTTTATCAAAACAAAAACATTATTAAACATGTACACAAACATATATACTTCACTATGCAGGAACATTGAGGAAAAAAAAAGAAGCAAGGAATGTTTATAAATTGTCACTAACCTTTGGATGTTCCTTAACGGGAATGCGGACTCTGACAGCAACATGCTGTGGCTGATCATGGTGGATAGTTATCCATGGAATGATCCTATCTTTTGATTCTCCTTTTTCAATTCTTGAGATTTCTGTAACAAACAAAAAAACCACTAAAATTACTTCTGAATTTCAGTATTTAAAAAATACATGACACAGTCAGTCACATATCACTGGGTCTTTTTTTTATATATATAATTATGGTCCTTTTTGACATTTAAAAATAATGCAGTATAAAGTAAAATCAAAAATAACAAATGGACACATGCATACACATATTACTTTGTGATACTGAATACTTTTTTGCATCCAGTTTTAATATGGATAAATGATACATTTATAAAAATTCGCAAGATCTATGTGGCTAATGAGGGAAGATCTGCAAAAATCTGTCCAAGAGCAATCTTAGAAATTATTTCTTTGTAAACACTGTAGCAGATTCAAAAAAATAATAAACATATGCATGGTAACATTGAAAAAAAAAAAAAATTACTAACAACGTTAAAGACATGAATGAAATAATGACATTAAAGAAACTGAAATTTATACAGTAAGATCTCATTAGGACCCGAGTACATCATGACATGAGAAATAAGGTGTGTGATTAAACAGAACAGCAAGATATAAACTTTCGCATGTAGTATAGTTGTAGACTCAATAATTTTTCCCCAATTAATGTTCTTGTAAATTGCCAATTTGTTTCCATGTTGGATGCTGCATGTCAACTACACACATATAAAAAAACGATCAAAGTATACATCATGTTTATGCATGTCAGTGCAATATGCTTTACATACATCAATAATGCCAACTCCGATTTAATTTGCAAACAATATTTACTTTTCAATATTTGACCACATTTTATTAATAATGGTACTTGTAGAAGTTGTACATACACAGTAAAAAGGTTTTGAATCAATTACATGTTCCTTTTGCTAAAACTGATCGTCTTTCCAGCAATGTTACCATCATGAAGATCAGCTTACAGTTTGTCATCTCCAGCAATTTATTCACGATGCAGTCAATTTGTTTGGTCTTCCATACAAATAATGATGAAATCTGATTTTCATGATTTTTCCAGCACAAAGTACTTTGAAAATCAAATTTAAGAAATTTAGAGAGCACTTTCAATGACTTAAACATACCCTGAGACAGGCCTACTAAGTTAATTAGGTTGAAGATTAGTGGGCATGCTCATCTGGATCTGATGTCAAACATCAAAATGAAATATTTGTCCAAAAAAGGTAACATTTTTAATACTCTAACAACCAAAGAACCAAAGGCAAATTAACAATTAAAAGATAAACTACTTCTAAATGATTATGAAGTGCTTAACATCATCAAAGATATTATCTTACTGTTATCAACTGTGTCCTTTAACTTCATCAAAGGGGCTGAGACTATTCCAGTGGAATATCATAACAGATCAATATACCAAGTTATCAAGAATAGGTGAAACTTATTCATTAATGTGAATTAAACATTTCGACCACATAGTTATGTTTATATTTAGAGCCGAACATTCCAGAATTACCCAATAGTTCCAAAGTTTTTTAAATATTTTATTTGTTGGTGCTTTTTACACACAATGGCCATTTTGTAGAGATCTCAATTTTTAAGGGACCATTCTGAAGTACATTTACACTGATATGTGAAGCCAAAGTTGATAAAATCATTCGTCTGTGCTAATATATACACAGGGTAAAAAAAAAAATATATATATATATATATATATATATATACATACACATACATACATATTTTTATAGATTTGTAACTACCTTACTAGTCCTACAGTTTTTATGCCAACTTGGAAAGACTTGGATGATGGAATAAATTAGAGCATTTTAAACAAGAGTATATTAAGAACATATAGACAAGAACTAGATGGATAATGAATTGTACTGTAATAGTACTTACAAAGTTACATGCGGTGTATGGTGTTGTGAGTATAGTAGAAACTGAATTTCCCTTTACTAAGTGACTTAAGAAAGACATATTTTGGTTTTGGGAGCTTGTTTGAATGTGGACACTGTGAGGCACATATCAAACCAAAAAGGAGACTCAACAAGGAAATGTAGTATGTTTTGAATACATGTGGCTATTATATCATCACAGTCCAACTGAAGTAATGTGAATATTTTTTTTTGCATTATCAGGTATCAGAAATAAACAGCTCAAAGTCAGATCTTCAGATTTTGTGCAGAAGGTCTCGGCTGTCTTCAATAGCTTACTAAAAAGTGGTGTGCTTAAACAACATCATAATGATAATTTTATTCACCAACAAGATCCTTTAAAAAAAAAATATATGGAAATCATGTTGTGGTTCAGGAGAATCAATATGATCAGTCACTTTCTGACTCATAGGGAAAGTACTCTGGCAGCCATGATTTATCATATAGTTTCAATGAAAACATTTGACTAGATCTTTCTCGGGCACTGGCTTAGATTGTGTTATTGCATGAAGTTTCAATTACACTTTTTAAGAGATTAAATGTTGCTGTTACCAGTGATATTTTTTAAAGGGATCTTATTTGAAAATAGTAGACTCTTTACAAAATAAAATTATTTTATCAAGCTTTTCTTAGCAAAGACCGTTATACTGGATACATAGAGGGCAAGTTAACTTTTGTATGGTCAAGACTTTTTAAGCAAAGAAAATTAACCCCATCAGCTTAAAATGTAGTGTGATAATAATGTTCAAAATGCAGTTTGGAGAAACATACTGGGATGGATCACTACCCGACTGAGATTACACTTTTTTTACAACAGAAACTGAGAAGGTAATAGCTGAGCAATAAACACAAAAATAAGACTTCAAATTTTCCATCCATGAAGTTTTTATTCTGAAAGGACCCCAAACTGTGAATAAATCAAGCATTCAAAAGTTAGAAAATATAGCATTGCAGAACAAAATTACAAGCATTTTGCAATTTATAAACAACATTTTCAAAAATGTTTATCAAGCGAATCAAATAGACCAATCAGAATGATTCCCAAGCATAGCTAGTAATGTTTAGAAAATTCAATTTTTTTTATATAATATTAATATATAAATTTAAATCATTAAATTTCTTAAACATATGACATTCTAAAAAAAAATCAGTATCTTTGCATAAGGTGAAAGACAATTAATAGTAATACTAATAGTAATACTACTGACGTACTATACTTATAATACTAAGTTCCCATCAAGTTATCTAACAATACCATTGTCCATTTCGGGTGGGGGGCGAGATTTAATTTTATTCATTCATAATGCATATTCCTAAAAGATAAATGTTTATAAAACGTCTGAAGTTGATGGGGGAGAACGACCTTGCGTCTACAGCTGAACCCACGTGGTGGAAATGATCATTTCCGAATTTTTACATGAACATTTTGTACGGTTTCAGTTTTTTAATTTGTATTAAGCAACCAACAGAAATTTATTTTTAAAAATTAAGAAGCATTCTAACACAATACATCACAGAAAATATTCATCTTTACCCTATCAAACTGTAAGAAAAGGAAAATTAAAAACAACATGGCGTCGTTTCTTATTTTAAAGTACCATGTCCTTTGTTTCTGTAACTCACCCTGAGATAACAAGCGACCTGAATGTGAACTTGGGTTTGTCTGTTGCATTTCCATTTTTAGCTCTTCCAAATAAGCATTTGGCTCTGGTTTAGCAGCCATTTTTTCAAAAGTTTTTTGGTTCTAAATAGTAAAACAAGTTCCTTAAAAAAATCCCACCTAATGACCGAGAGCTTTTTACCTCACCGGCTGGTATATCAAAGCGCATGCGCGAATTTAATTTCCCGTTCTTGGGTGATGATGGCGGGAACTTGACGCCTACAGTTGCGCGCTTCTTCATAATTATTCCATTCGTTGTTATAAATGTTTAAAATAATAATAAGGTATAAATTAATCTGAAATCGCAAAAAGTTCACTGTTCTACATTTTGTTCATTAAAAATGATATACATACATACATACATACATATATATATATATATATATATATATGATGTATTGGGCAGAAATCTTTAAAACTGCATTATCATTTATACTGTTAGTATTAGTAGAAATGCTAATGCATTTCATTTTTTTTTTTTTTTTTTTTTTTTTTAATTTGTCAAATGAAGGTGTAAAAGGAAAATACTTTTTGAAGATATCTATAATAATGTAGAACATACAGCATTTGCATTTCAACGTTTTCAAAAATTCAAAAGTCCACCTGAACTAAGTCACCAAAAACATTTCATGAGATATCTTTATCAAATTTACTTCATCTAGTCCAGTGATTCTCACACAATGTGCCGCGAAATTTTGTAGAAAAAGAAAATCCAAATCTCATTCGCACTTATTGCTTTCTAAATAGATTTGTTCTTGTTTCAAAAATATCGCAGGATGATTTAAGGGTTGTGTTATATCAAGTTATTGGAATGGTCAATTATATAAAAAGTAGGCCACTGAATTCACGATTATTTGAATTATAAACTGCAAAGAGATGGACTCTCAGCATGTTCAGTTATTAATGCACACTGAGGTTCGCTGGCTGTCGAAAAGCAAAGTATTAAATCGTGTTCACGAACTGCACGAGGAATTACTACCATTTTTTATCTAGGAAACGCAGCAGAAATTCTGTGAATATCTTAGATGCGAATTTTGAATATCTAAAATGGAATATCTAACAGAAATATTTAGTGAACTAAATAAAACAAACACGGTAAAAACTAAAATATTCTCACTTCAGCAAACGTGTTAGTTGCCCTCAAAAAGAAAATTGTGATTTGGAAAAAAAAAAGCAATCAGTGGTAATCTTGATGTGTTCCCTTTATTGCGTTCTACCTGCATTACAGAAAGGTTCCCTATTTAGCTTACTCATCTGACAGTCCTGGACGAAAGCATCAACAATTACTTTTCATCATTAAAGACAGAAAAGTATGACTGGATTAGAGATCGTCTCATAAATCATTCTTCCATCAATGAACTGGACTTACAGTTGTATGCTGTCTATAACATGCCATGTTTTTATTTTGCAAAATTCAAATATTTTTTATATACATTTAGCCAGGTGTGCCGGTTTTTTTTTTTTTTCTTGTGTTCCAAGGTGTGCCGTTGGCAAAAAAAGGTTGAGAACCCATGATCTAGTCAATAAAGAAGGTAGCCTTACTGAGTTAAATATGTTTTGGGCCTGATTCAATTGATAGATGAACATGAAATTGTTCCCGAGTAAGACTGGCATTTGCAAATAGGTAATTTTTCTATTATTTTGATGTTCACTTCTGCAGACCACTAAAATAGAGTTGTCGTTCGTGAGTTGTTATATTTCAAGAATCGGGCACCACCGCTTCACTTCAAAAGGCTATTAATCAGTAAATCTGCTTTAAAATATTCAGTAAATTAGCTTAACATTTTGCAGTTGGGAAGTCGCCCCATTAATCAAAAAAAAAAAAAAAAGAAAAAAGGAGGTAGCGAAAGCCCCTAGTGGCCATAAGTTTTAGCGGGTAATAGTATCGCTACTCATTTACTAATTTAGTAATTACTTACTTACCTGTTACTAATTTTACTTGATAGAAAAGGAAATCTATCAAAATAATTGTTCAGCATCATTGAAAGGTTTCTCTTCTTTTTTTTATTATTTTTTTTATTCCCCTTGTTAAAAATCAGTGCTTGTTTTGTTTTGGGGGGGATTTTTTGTTGTTGTTTTTGTTTTAACTTTTACTTAAATCGAAACGCATCTTTTCTCGCATAAAACCTGAATGACAATGTAAATATTAAATTTATTAAATACTCTGCATTGTTCCGTGGATAAAACATAAAAATTAATTTTAGAATATAAAATCCCATAATAATAATCATTAACAAATCCAAACATTCTTAACGTTTTCATTTTTTTATTATAATTATGGGCCAATTTCAACAAAAATAGCACTAGATTACCGATCTAATTTGGCTATGAAATAATAAAGTATCAGTATTTCAGTTTAAAATCAGTTTATAAAACTTTCATAGTATATACTAAATGTTTTGTTACAATTTTCATCTGAAACACAGTGTATATAAAAAAAAAAAAAAACCCCAAAGCCACCATCAATAAGAATCATGCGAGACAGAACAGCAATTTTAATATTTTCCTAAATTCCAAACATATTTTTATTTATTCTGATAAATTTTGATCAGTTATTTCAAGCATTGTTCCATGACCAACACACATAAGAATGGGTAAATAAAAACTTAGCTCTTCTAATTCTGATGAAATTTTTTGTGTAAGGTAACTGGGGCTGAAAACATTTCCATTTATCACATTTGGATAAACAGTGTCCGAGATTTGGCAATTTTGACTAAAAATGTATGTTGCCACTAGCATTCAAATGATCATTGCTTAGCAATCAACTGGTCAGTTTTATACGTTGGTATGTAACTAAAAAGAGTTAATTTCATAAGGATTACAAAAACTGCATTATTTTTTTAAATTGGGATAATTTCAAGAGCCATGACCCGATGAATTTTTCATTGCTGATGTGGATCACATAACCTTGAAATGACCTTTATTTTACCATGTTTTCTACATAATATAAAATAATTGGAGTTTATTTTTCATGTTAATTTTGACTAAATTGTACACTAAGAAACAGATGAAGCCCATTTCCTATCCAAGACCAAATCTGGTTTATCAAAGACCATCATTTTCTTACCACTGAGAAGTTGCATGTAAAGAATATTTTGCTGTTAGCAGGGGGATGGTGCTGATTCATCATGCTTCCAGCATGATCGTCTCTGTAGTATTTAATTATTCAAGCATGTGATTTTTGAAACCATATTTTTTCTTTATCTCTTCATGTATTTATTACCTTTATCATTTTTATTTATTTATTTTTATTTATTTGTTTATTTATTTATTTTACACAGAAATGACCCTGAATCTATAAGAAGTGAATGATAATAAAATTTCAATAATGAAAAACATGACAAATAATTTAAAAGCTTTTATTGAAGGTACTTAACAGAAAGCTTACATAAACACAAACAAAAGCTGGCCAATCCAGCAAAGCAGGTGTTTCCTTTGTTTGTACACCAGTGGACTCATTTCCTCCATATAAATGGAAACCTGAATTGTTTTGAACTGTTTGCTTGAAATAAATATTAAAAATTAAATGAGATACATCTAAAATAGGAATATCAAACAAGACAACAACAGATTCTGAATACTATTACTAAACAAAATGATGTCTGAAATCACTGTGATTTTGGATAATTATTGACCTATTCTGCTTGTATCAACATCATGCAAACAAAAGGAAACTAATTTAGAAAACATATCAAGCAAATTAACACTAGCAATTTAAAAAAAAAAAAAAAAAAAAGAGAGAAATATACAAACAGCATCTGAACAGAGAACTTCCAAATATTCAAACAAAAGTTTATCTTTAGTCACCATTTTTAAAATTGTTTTCAAATTTAATTCTGAAAGGGGGTGAATTTAACAAACTAACCTTAAGAACTGAGAAAATAATCAAATATTTATTTGCAAGATTATCAAACCATCAGCAGTGCTTTATATTTGTGATGACTTGGTCCCATATTCTCATCTTAGAGTATGTCTATTTAATGTGGACTTGCACACATATTGGTAGATAATTTAATCCATTGGACTATTCTTTTATTTAATCTTATTACTTGTACAGTTTTTACTGGTGTAATGGCAAAACAAATTTAAGAAGAAACCTGTCACACTAAAATCATTTTACTCTTGGTTATTAAAAATAAAACAAGTGAAGATTAAATGTATTAAGGTACATTTTATGTGGCAAATAATTAAAAATTATGTTAATTAACATTTAACAGCAAATTAACATCTTGAAGTGTAAATTTATCTTATCAATTAATTAAAATTTATCAGGTTAGTATATTATAATCTTGTGTGGGAAAGATTTCTAATTAATTAAAATTTATCAGGTTAGTATATTATAATCTGATGTTGAAAGGTTTCCATTATAATATATATGACTGGCACTTATACAAGAATGAAAGAAACAGAAACCCTAAACAACAAGAATGAGACAAAACTGTAGATCTATAACCCAAAAGTAACAACTATAGTTCTAGGGAAAAGAAAACTTCAGCAAATAATATCTTCACAGAGTTTATCAAAATTGAGTGGCGACCCAAACATGTCATCTGCCTGCTCAGAGTTGGAGTGGATGTTGATCCCCGTCTTTAGGATTGGGATAGCCTTTGATGGGATTCTCATCTCGGTCTTTTTCTTCTGTTCTGGATATAAAGTGTACCTGCAAAACATTGAATAAAATCAGCTTTCTTTAGCATTTCTAAAAATGACTGCTGAACGATACCAATGTTTAAATATTTTCATAAACAGAATGAAAAAAAAATGCACCACTTATGATTATTAATTCCTCTTTTTAACAGAATCATTATACTGATCACCAGTTTTCATGACAGAATAAATGTAACATCTGCAATAAGCAAGACATTCTTTAGCAGAAATCTATTTTTCACAATACTTTTGTTTTGCATAATGTTTTTCAGAATTTATTCTTTTGGCTTAACAGTTCAAAAAGTAAAATAAATTAACTTAAGCATTTACCAGTATTCCTCACTGCAATATAAGTAACACCAGGGTCGAGGCATTCCATTAAAGCAGGTGGAAGCAGACATGGTATATGCCCCCATATCCTCAAAGAACAGCCAGTCTCCAACATTAAGTTCTGGGAGTAGGCAATCCTCCATGATGCAATCAAGCCCATCGCAAGTTGGTCCCCAAATGCTTGAGGTAAATGTGTTTTCATCCTGACAATCCTAAAGGAACATACTTGTTTCATTAACAATTCAACAATTATTTAACATTTATTTATTTATCAGACAAAATGACATCTAATATAAAAATAGTGTTTGTTATTTAATATTTTAGAAATTTTTCTGTTTTATAAAGGTTTTATTTCAATCCGAAGTTGCTTAAAGAAACATACCTGGACCAATGATGGTTGCACCTTAGCATGATCAAACAAGAGACAGTTAAATGAGCCATACACTCCATCATTTACGTAATACATGTATGCTGGTTCATCATTTGGTGTGACAGTTGTTAGCTCCATGTTACCTGAAAGAAAACAGGTTAATAAATTACATACAGCACTCGACGGAGGTGATATTGTAGTTTCGCCATGAATATATAAATAATATTGAAGCCATACATTATGTTTATAATGTGAAAATTCAAAATGTATATTTCCATTTATCAGAAATGAGAAAAGCTACCTAACAGTACATTTAAAAAATTACTGTAATTATACAATTTATTAGCACACACTTAACCAAAAATTACTGCTCCTTCAAGTTTTAACAGTGTGATAATCTTTCATATTTTACTTATAAGCTGAAGACATGAGAACTAGAAACCTATTTTGAATCTAAAGCAAGTATGAGACTTCAGAAACAAGCTATATTACAAAGAAAAATGCAAAAAAAATCTTTCTGTGAATTAAAATAAATTTTTTAAACATACCATTCTTGGGCCTGTCTCGAAGGACAATGCGTTTGGCAATTATGTTGACTGCCAGTGTGAAGGCTGAAGCGACAAAGTATCGACCTGGTTCTGCAATAATTTGTACACCTGAGTCAGCTGGGAAGTATCTGTCCAGAGCTTCGTTAAGAACTTCAGCAACCTGAAAGAATAAATTAAATATTGTTCAGATTGTATCCATGCATGGTGATATTATGTACTTTGTGTGTAGCAGGGTAGGTTAATGAAGTAAGTTTTTCAAATCAATTACAATAACAACATTTACAGGCAGATTTCCATATATATGTAGTCAGAATTTTCTTATATTTTTAAAACAAATATGCAGTGAGATGGGAAACAAATATATTTTGGTACATTTAACTTCGATAATTGAAGTAATTTTTTTTTTTTTTTAAATACATTAAATTCAAGAAAGCAGTTGCTAAACATAATTTCTTTTAAAGGCAAAAGAATTTGACTAAATTATTATTTTTACCTCCTTGAAGGTTATTGGAGCTCTTTTCTGTCCAGGGAATCCTCCTCCAACATCAAGCAGTTCAAAGTTGAAGCCCAGACTTTGTCCCAGCTTGAAAACATAGTAGGCCTGCTCTACTGCCGCTGCATATGCCTCAGCCTCCTCAGCCCCACTTCCAACATGAAAACTAAACAAACAGTGTGTGATTAGTCACAAAAGTATACTACAAACAATAACATTATATATATATATATATATATAAAACAATACAGCATCTACAGAACATCTTTACAAGTGAACATCCTTATTAGTAAGAATACTCTGTTGTTTAAAGACTAATGTTGGCTTTTATTAGTTCATGTGCATACCTGATTCCAATTACATTTAGCCCAAGTTCTTTTGCTTTTGTCAGCAGATCTACGGCTTTGTTTGGGTGACATCCAAATTTGATACCTAGGTCACACTGAACTTTGAATTCTGTAGGGGGCAAGATACGCAGTACCAACCTGAAAACAAAAAAAAATTATTCTTTTTTTTTGTTTTTAATCATACATATATAAAGTTGCACATTTTGTTTTTTAAATGTTTTCAAATAATTTTTAAATAGAAGATAACTACGTTTATCTGTTATGAAACATAAATAACATTAGGGCATTAAAAAAATATAACATGTAACAGTACTGATTACATATTTCTGTATTACTGATTTTATCACGTTTAAAACAAACAAATGAGGACTACGCAACTGAACTTACTTGGCTTCTGGGAATGCCTGTTTGACTTTGTACAGTTCTGCTTCATTATCAAATGTCATTGTCCCAACATTTTGTTTTGCTGCGTAACGAATGAAGGATTTCTGTTTACATGGGTTGGCATATATGATGCGTGAAGGTGGCACCCCAAGATTTAGAATCTTTTCAATCTCTGTCTGCAAGAAATATGTAACAGTGAGATCAAAATATATTCAAAAACTCACCATAACAAAAAACCAAACAAAAATATAACATAAATTTATTCAACTTATTGTGACTGAAAAAGATTATTAATGAAATGTTTCCCTGATCGGTGTATTTCCAGACAATGCTAGAAATGAATTAGTGAAAGCTTTGCATATAATGTGAAGTATTCTAGGTAGATGCAATTTTATACTAAAGCTATGCTTGTTTAAGGATTAAAACTATCTTTCTCAAAATCCAAGTTATTTTTAAACGACATTGTTTCTTAAACTTTAAAAAAAAGCAAGAACATACTTGAAAATGATAATCCTGATTTAAACAAGTCCAACAACAAAGGGCCTCTGATCAAAATTTATTTTAACTGTCATGTTTAAAAAGCCATATATATCTTTTGTTCTGTTCCTTTTAAATATATCACTTATGTCTAAGAATTATGCTCTAATTATTTGTGAAACTTTTAGTAATGCAGATTTTATTCATGACTGATTTTATCTTACTTTTTTCATCTACAAAGTAACAAATATTTTTTCAATAAATTATTGGAATAATCAGAAACATTAGCAACATTTAAAGAACTAACCTTGCTTGCACAATCAAACGAGGTTCCCAGGTCAGCTAGAAGCTTGATTACTGCATGATCGTCATTGCACTTGACAGCTGTAGGATAAATAGAAAATAAAACAATTTTAAACTATTTCTGATGAAGTATTTACTGTCTGAGTCAAAAACAATTTCCACACATTATTATATCATAATGTAATATGAACAGTTAACTACTGAACAAATTTTCTCAGTGCAAATGAAAAATGCTTATTTGACAATTTATAATTTTGTCATGCATTTTTGTAACAAAAGTTCTATTTTATAACCAATCTTCAAACATAAACACTCTAAAATCACATGTATTCCATTATTATGATTATATGTATTAAAAAGAAATAAAATTTAAAACAGAAATGCCAAATTTAGTTTACCATAGAATGGATGAACTCGTGGAAGAAGTTTTCTCCATGTCTGATATTTGATGATGATGTCTCCTAGATCGGCCACAAAAAAGGCATCCTCATTATGCTATAAAAGGAATAACATTAAATTTAAAAAATGAAAAATATTTCTGTAAGAGAATAACCGAAAGTTTACTTTTGTACAGAAAGAAAATTAGGTTATCCAAGTTTGTAACAGATGGCAAACAATTGTAAGTTACTGACAGGCTGTAAGTGAAACAAAAACTATGAAACCAGTTTAATAGAAATGCCTCACAAAGTTGAAGTTAGTAATATATATCTAACAAACATTTTAATTTCAAAAGCTTTGTTTGTATTTTTGGGGATAAGGTGATCAGAAGAAGTCAATTAGTAATTTATTACACATTCCATTTTTTTTATTTGTAAATATTATACTTAAAAAAAAGGTCTATAGCATTCTAACCTCAGACTCCAATGATGCAATCTTATCAATAATAATATTATTCTTTGGTTTAATGTAAGGAAGTGACTCCACAACACAACCATTTCCGATATAATGCTTCATTCTTTTATGTTAGAGTTAATGAGTCCACTAATGTACAAACAACCTGAAATAAATTATAAACAGTATTGCAAGCATTAAGAAATAAAATGGGTAAAAGTTTAGAAACTTATAAATGAAAAATGTTTGGCTTTATGAGCATGTTAATTTTTTTTTTTTTTTTTTTTTTTTTTAAAAATAAAACAGCAGAATCTCAATATCAGAATATGTCATTAATCGAGCAGTAATACTTTTTAAGTATAACTTCTCCAAGTCAGCTGGCCTCTATTGTCAATATTAAATTAATTAAATGATATTTAAATGATATTACTTGATCTGTCAGTATATGTTATCTGCAATGACTAAACTTTCTAAAGGAAATGCATGTTGCATGACCTGATTCTTCATAATTGTTATACCTTTACCAAATATATGTATCTCTCAAATTTGAAATTTTGACTTTAGCCAGAATGTATCACAATTACTAAAATCTGTCATGCAATATGCATGTGTAACTATATGGGTCACACAAAAAGGGGGAAAAAATCATCATTAATGGGAATATGAGAAATTAAAAACTGAGTATTTATATATTAAAACTATCTACCTGGCCAGAGAAACACCTGCTTTTAGCAGATACTAGCTGGGCTCCCAAGGTGGCTCTGCGTTGAAGTCAAACTTCCTCTTTGAACGACGTAAGCCCTCTGGGCTTTCCGTGTAATAGACAGTCGTCAGACTGTCCTGCAAAAGACAAAATAAGCCAAATTTAACTATGTGTTTAAAATATATATACACACTTCATTATCTGATATTTACTATTACTATATAACTGTGAGTGTTACTGCACATTATTAAAATACACCTGAAAAAGTTTTCACTTTATCCTAATTGTAATTACTAGTAAAGAGGAGGCATGATCCTTTTAATAATTTGAACCAAACCATCATGTTTGAATCATTATGCAATGCTGGACTACTGAAACATCAAGTGAAATAATTTAAGGAAATAATTTGATTGTCAACAAAACTGGTTTTAAAGGTTTTATGTTGTTATTGTGGTGGTGATTATGTCAAGTCTGTCTGTAATGACTAGTCCATCAGATATCAACAGGGTCCTGAATTTCAGTTATCTTCAGAATTTATATGAACCTTTAAAACAATAGTAACTTTTGTAGAATTTCAGTATTTTGTCCCATTCATCACAGAATGACTTGTGCTTAGTTAAATTATAAGTCAACAGTGATTGTGTGCATATGTGTGTGTGTGCTAACATGTGCAATACATACAAAACAAAATCATTTACGCAGTATAAAATAATATTTGCTTCTGATGCTTTTGACATTTTTTAGATCATATGTGAATCATTTTCATCTGTCACAGATTCATTATTTTATGCTTATTAACAGCTAATGGTGAAGGTGTCAGGTTATTTTTGTGACCCGTATACATGTATTACAACAGAAAGGAAATTTTGTTAAAATCTTATTTTTTAAACAAAGTTTTCATATGATACATTTACTGAATTTTAGTCACAAAATCAAATAAAAAGTAAATAAACACAACAATGCAAATATAAAAGTACCATTTCCTACTTAGTATTAAAAATATGTTCAGAACAATCTTCATAAATCAACTACTCTGTATCAAAGCTAGAAAGATAGTTCAGCGGTCCCTCCTCCTAATAATAACTGATGAAAAAATGTTTGTGCAACCTAATCTGACAATCAACAGCCAAAAAGTGTTGATAAAGTTGTCATGTAAATGAATGTAAAATAGTGTCATGCTGTAACTACACTAGATGTGTAGTCTATTGTTATATTTAAGCCTGTATTTTTTCTTGGTTAATATCATTTTCATTTACTTTGATAAAGGATGTCTTAAATGGTTTTTATAATATTACAATTATATAATTTCAGTCTTTACCAAATATCAGTATGTATATTGTACAGAAAGATGTGATGGAACATAATCAACTTGTGGTTTTCCAAAGACTGAATGGATTTTTCATTAGATAATAATTTATCAGATTATATTAATGCACAAAATGAATAAACTACTATACAACAGAATGATGTTAATAGAGATCAATGTAAGTTCAAAAACAGGAAAACAAACATTCCTAGTTTTTGTTATTTCTCTGAAAATGGTGAAAGGTTCTGCTGCCACAGAAGAACACAGTTTAAGACTGGAGATTTCATTTTAAATCCATAACTGGTTTTCTACTGTGTATAATAATTACACTAATAGTGCATGTCATTTAAACTGCTGTGATATGGGAAAACAGACAAGAATATCTCATCTACTATTCATATTTATCATGCTAAATTCTTAAGGGTAAGCTTCAAGACATTTTATATTCAGATAAGACATTTCATTTTTACTGGACCTTTACTGTGAAATGTTTTTTGAAGTTAGAATTAGTTGTATAAAACATCATTGTAGTTTTGGTTTGTCAAATCAACCAGTTTAGTGTTTTTGTTAGCTATAGTGCAGCTAATGTTTGTTTATTTTAAATCATGTGAGTTACAAAGTAACATGTTTTTTTTAAATTTCAGGTCAGTTTTGTTTATTTGTCTATGTTCAGCCATGTGCATAAAAACAAACCCAGTAACTGGCAGGATAAGGTCATGTGTTGATAAAATGTGTCACCAACCTGTGTTTATAAACATTTAAAAAAAAAGTATGTGTTTTTTCAAATATAAATCCTAATCATCCTCTTAAGTATTTATATAAAACCTGTGATATTTTATATTACTTTTCTCTGTATTTATTTTTATGTCAAAAGAAGAAACTGTATCAAAATTCAGAGAAAAAATGAAATCCTCAAAACTGTTAATATAATTTGTATTTTATACCATGAGACAATGATTCAAGGCAACCTTGATAATTGATGTTATCTGGGAGTAAGTAAAAAAAAAAAATAAATTCATATTTGAATTTATGTACATAACCTGAAGATTATCTTTTTATGCTGTTGTTATATACGACTACTCACTGTGTAACAAACTATGGGACAAAGCCCCAACACACCAAGTTTTGCTCAAGTTAATCTCATATCTTTGCAAATAAATCTGTCTACCTTTCATCTATGTCTCTGTTATGTATGTGAGTATAATTTTGTTAGTTCTACATCTACATTCAATCTGCATCACATTTAAATTACACGTGGCTAGTTTTCAGAAAGTGAATAGACTGATGAAGCATTTGGGGTACCTCACATCACTCAGAATGAACTTTGTATCACTGAAATGTAAGTCATTTTTCAAAGCAGTGTATTAACATCTTTAATTTAAAAAATACAAGTTAAAGTGGTTATGTCCACTATAAAACTTAATAAATTCTACGGCTATTCTGAATGAACCATTTATGATTAAATTGAGAAAAATTCACATTTTAAAATGTAAAATTATTTACCTGAAAACACCCACGAAAGCCTACCAGTTCTAAAAGTCTTAGTTAATGTAATGACACAGTGATTGCCATTGGCACTTGTGTCAAACTGAATTCTGCATTATAAGTGCCAAGTATCAAGTCTGTATTTAATTACAAAATGTTTATGTTCTGCTACTTATTTTCAATTGTTTGACTGAACAATGGCTTCTTGAAATTACTGTCTGAAGCTGACCAAATCAATCATAATGAGCCAAAGTTGTGTATGTACAATACTGTATGGCTGAGGATTTCATGCAAAAATCTCTTGTGTCTTAAAAACCTATTTCAGTTCTTATTTACTCTTCTGACAAAAAATATATTAGAATAAAAAAAAACTGAGTGAGCTTAGTTAATGTTATTAAATTATTAATCTAAAGACAGACACATGCATTCGTTACAAAACATTTTAAATTTTTAAAGAAAAAGATAATATACTAATTGATTCTTGTCTATTAAATATTGTCATTCTAACTATTTGTATATACGTCTGTTGACTAAGCTGCTATTTAAATATTTTGCCTATTACTAAATACTATTATTAGCATATTACATGTAAAAGTCCAAAATTAGCAGAGGCAAAAGGTTGAAAAGCAGCAACAAAATTTGATATGATACATTATATATATACAATAATAAAAAATATATGTAAGCACATATTACAGATATATCCATTTAAGCTTAGATTACTATTAAAAGATGTACACAATATGTTTGTCGTGGGGTTGTGTCATGAATCATTAGTCGGTATGTCTATGAAATAAACTCTTTCACTTTAGTGTCAGCCATTTGTAACACCAGCATTACACTGCACAGTACAATTTTCTGACACCGTCTCACCTGACCAGAAGGTTCAAGACCGGTTACTTCTTGTTCTCTTACGGCCGTAATCTTGATAGATTTTGTTAGTCAGAATGATAAAAAGTAAACAGGCGACATAAATAAACAGAAGAGAAAGATTCCTGCAGTGTCCGGTTCGCTCTACATGTAGACTACATTTTTTTTATATATTTTTTTTCGGCAATATGGCGATTGACCTTTGGGGTAGTAATACATTTTGGTACAACTATCTTATCTAACATAAATAATTTTCTGTGCAGTCGAGGTATCACATTACAAACAACTAACAATAAGTTCCTCAAACACTTTATTTAAATCATTATTAATAAGCATATTATTAGAAAATCAATATTAAATTGACGGACTATTTTATGAGATAAAAAAAAAAGGAAAAAGAGGTCATTTTATCGTAGTGCAGAAGTTCATATTTAAAACCTTTTTTTTTTTTTCGTCCCCTATCGCCGACCGACACAGGTGCGTAGACCCCCAGTGATCTAGTGTTTTCGAAATGCGAAGAAGAATTTTTAAATATTATTTTTAGTCATTTATTTATTTACCTTGTTTATCTGTTAAAGCAGATTTGTTGTTACTGTGCATGTATATTTACATTATTATTATTATTATTATTATTATTATTATTATTATTATTATTATTATTATTTTTATTTTTAAATTATTAACTTTGTTTTATCATTATCTTGTTCAAAAATGTTTTGAGTTTTATTTAGTTCAACCGAATACTAAAATACGTATTTTTATGCATTCACAATATCACTCACTGTTTTGTCGATCTGATGTTGCTAGCAATAAATAATAATAATAAAACAACATTAACCTGATGGTGTATTTGTCATGGTACTATCAAAGAGTTTAAATACATTTCTAAGACGTGCATGTACTTCCTACTTCCAGTTAAATAATCAACTAATTGAATTCAACAGTCTTTCTCGTTATCGATATCGATAATGCACAGAAGCTTTTTTATCTTTTTTTTTTTTTTTTTTAACTTTATTACAAAACCATTTTTATAAACAAATGTAAAACAAAAATCGCGATTATAATACAGCAACTTTTTTTATTTATTATTATTATTATTATTTATATATATAGTTGTTTTTTTTGGGGGGGTTAGGGGCGTTTGTGTTTTATTTTCCTGTCGGAGAAAGATTTCGGAGTTTATACAATCTTGCAAATGTAATGGTTTTAATAAAAACCGAAAGATTGACTTTTATACGTTGTTAAAAGAATAAAATTGGTCAAATTATGGCTGAAACTTTAAAAGATCATTAATTTTATTGCTAAATCAATTTGTGCTGAAACGTTATAATACTCAAGTAGTTTAAATTGGGTTTATAAGACTTAAGAATTTATTTCTGTTATTATTCTAGAACGATACAGAATTTAGAATTTTTTCTTGATGTACTGTTTGCAATTATTTAATATGAATGCGAATACCTCCGCCTTATTGTTATACTGCTCTTAGTAAAATAATTCGTGTTTCTTCACAACTGTTGAACGTTGACAAAAAAGATACACGTATATTGAACGATTTCCACGAAAATGTCAAATTTATAATCAGAATGATATAAATATAGATTTTATTTTGAAAGGTCCAGTGTATAACGTATGCGTTCAATAAACATTAAAATATAACACTGATATATAAAATTTAAAAAAAGAAGAAAATAACAAGTTTTAATTAATGCAACACCGCAAAACCTGTCTGTTTAATATAGTGGGAAAAAAAAACATGTCATACTGGTATCTGTCGAGTTAGAACTAATAAAGCATTATTATTATTATTATTATTATTATTATTATTATTATTATTATTATTATTTTATTTATTTATTTATTTATTTATTTATTTTTTTATTATTTATTTATTTATTTATTTATTTATTTATTGGCAAAGTTTGCTGTAATTGATGTTCCACGGTCAAAATTTAAGCAAAAAACCCCAACAGCAACAGTATATAAAATATGTATGTGTGCGTGAATGTTATATGTGTGTGTATGTACATATATACATACATACATACATATATATATATATATATATATATATAATTTAACAATCAAATTTTTCAAACTGGGTTTCAGTATCACTGAATGTTATACAAGTATGTAAATATTATATCTAATTGTAATGTTTCTTTAACTTTACTTACTTTTTACCAATATGCTGACCACCCCCACCCCCAGGTTATGAAAAGATTCGAGGAATTAAGCATCCTTTGCACACCAAAACAAAACCCCATACATTTTTATCTGTTCTTCACGACCCCTACAAGGCCTCAAATAAATCATTTCTTCGGATGTTGCAATATCATTCTACTATACTCCATTTACAAATTTTTGTACGGCCTTGGTTTTTATGAGGCCGTTGATAGTAGTAGTAATAGTAGTAGTAATTCAAATTTAAGTTCAGAAGACGTAGTATTAATAGTAGTGTTGTTGATGTTCAGACTGGTAACATGTGTTTAATTAAATGAATAAACAAATTAATATAGACACAGTGTACAAATTTAATGTAAACACCGTGTACAATGTAAAGGAATGGACGGATTAATTTGCTATTTGTTACCTTAAGCTGGTGTTGAATTAAACGGATTTCACCGTGGGCTATATTTAACCTCCCAGCTTAGTTTATTAATAATAATTTTCTTTTTTGCACCCATTAACATCGTGCTGCAGGTGAATGCGCGAGTTATATACACCATAAGCTATAATCAGTGTACATATACTGTGTTGGCTCGAAATGAAATCGTTTCCGCATTCATGTTCACATGAGTTCGTACTCTGTGCGAAAATCAGTTTACGACAGACGAAAATAGCGAAACGCGTAAAGCCTATTATTTAACGTGATTGGGTGACAAGAATCTATGTTCGTGGTGTTCGCGTGCTGGCTTTCTTTTCGGGAATCAAGGTCGCGTGGTTACATGCAATTTCGTCAGTTGATTTATTATTTTACTTATATGTATAGACATATATATATTTTTTAATTTGTTCTTTCCAACGTAACTGCATCGTATCGTATCATGCTACAGACAGGTGCGTCCTTGACTTCCAGTTTAGTTTGAAAAATTAAGATTTAGAGGAACCGGGCAGATATAAGTGGGTGGTATGTGCATGATTTAAGAAGTTAACACTGCCGGATAGTTATCTCACAGAATAAAGAAAGACTGAATTAACTGTGGACTTACTAAATACTTGGAAAGAGTTAAGCGTATCAAGCGAGGAGTTCGTCATGTTATCAAAACTATTGTGGAAGGTAATTAATTAGGAAATACTGTATTGTTTTAAAATATAATTGAAACTGGTTCAAAAGAAGGCGTTAATATATGGATGAAAGATACACACTGGTTTTTAAAGGAATGAAATATGAATGGATCTGCACGCATAACGTAAACTTTGCACAGATAATTTAATTATATTTTTATACAAACGTTTTAATAGACAGACAATTTTTGCATTTCAGTTCATTGTTCAAAACTTATACATTTGACATGTGCAATTTTATTTTTATTCTTATTTTTACTATACTATACTATACTTTATTTATTTTTATTTTTAATTTTAATTTTTTAATTTTTAAAATTTTATTTCTATTTCTATTTCTGTTTTAATTTTTAAAATTTTATTTCTATTTCTATTTCTGTTTTTATTTTTATTTGATCTTATCTTATCTTATCTTATATTTAATTTAATTTAATCGCCTGTTGTAATGCGAGGTAATTATTGTCTGCACTAACTCTCTTGTCGAGCCATCTCGGGAGTCAATAATTAGTGAGTTCTGAAACGTTTAGTTCCGAGAAACTGGCACTTGCTTTGTAATGAAGACATGTCGTATGTTACAGAGACCTGCATATAGTAGGCTGCTGTTACAGTAAAATGATCCTTTGCAAGGGTGAATCGTTTGGGTTATATAACACTGGCTAGCCAACTTGTATTAAGTTTCAACCGGTGCGTTGTCCGCTCGCAGGTTAAGAAAACCGAAAAACTGTACAAGTTTAATCTGAATGAAGTCAAAATATTTTTATTTATTTATTTATTCGTTCATTCGTTCGTTCACTCGTTCGTTCATTTATTCATTTGTTACTTGTTGGATCATCAATATTAGATTCGGGTACATTTTGTTAAATCGGGTCAAGGCCGTAATGGATGTCAAGAAGAATAATTCAAGTATTAATTCAGACGTTAATAAGAATGATTAGATCAGAAAAAATAAATAAATAAAATAAATATTCAGTTCATAGCATTTATTCATCTTGAAAAAGCAATGTATTATCCAGGTAGTTTAATTAGTGGTCAACCCTAAAATAAGTATTCCGAATGAAGAATATACTATGGAAGGCAGGTTCTGATAACGTGCATACACCAATTTAAGTGAAAAATTCCGCACCATAAGAATTTTAAAAAGCCAGTCGAATTTATTTAGAACATTGTAAAAGGGATGCGTAACATTGTAAAAGGGATGCTGTCAAGGTTTCTGCTAATTGAATTTAATTTTTCTGAATGAGATAACTGTCTACAGTGATAGGGTGAAATTTCATAGCGTTTGCTAAAGCACGTTGATATTTTAGTACAACGGAGTAATGTCCCTTAGATCGGTAAACATTGACTTCTCGTTATCCTACCGAATCATTATTACATTTAAATCTAAAACAATATTAAAATTACATTTAAAAATAGGTATATAACTGCACAAAACACCGCTAGAAAATTTTAAGACGCCACTTGTTTTAAATCTGGCAAATAATGTCAACAAAAGATTCATTGTAAATAAGAATGCTTTTGAAGTAGGTTTAAAGGAATCTTTAATATTTCACACGCGCACAGACACACGTAGAGAGGCGTATATCATTTTGTATTTTATTTCTTAATGTGAAAAGCAAGTTTAAAATCACATTTTAAAATTTATTTATTCAAACTTAGTGTGCAAATAAGAGCATATATATTTAAAAAAAAAAAATCAGCAAAATGTCAAAAATAGTGAAGTATGGTACATTAACGAAAGATTCATGATTTTATTTTAATATTTTAAAATAATTCACGCTTCTGAAATTTTTTTTCTTTCAAAGATTTATTAGATGAGCGTATTTTACAGATCAACACAAATAATATCGTAGTAGAGTCAGATAAACAGCTGATCACCCTGTCCAGCGTGACAACTATGACATGACTAAGTAAAAATGTTTTTCAGTCATTTGTCTACGTCATGTATGTTTTCACTGGTGTACGTGCCGCAAGTCGTTTATATTTTCGATAGGTGCGCAGAATAATTCGAAGGCGTGTTCAATAAAATAAGACTTAGTCCGCCCTTTGGTACTGCAGCAAAATATATATATATATATATATATATATATATATATAAAAACCTCCAAAAATTAATAACTGAAGATAAATTTGGGTGTATATGGAAGGAACTATTTTTTATTTGCCATATTATTTTAAAATAATGCATAGGTCGACTTATTTATCAGGGATGCGAGTTCAATTCCTTTAAAAGGAAAAACTTACAAAAACAAATAAAATAATATTATACTTGCAGTTAAATTTTCAAACAGATATTTTAATTTTAATTTATTTAGCGATTTCCATGTAGTAACAATTGTTATTATTATTATTATTATTATTATTATTATTATTATTATTATTAAATTAAGTAGATGTTTATTTTCAACAATTTTATTCCCAGCCTTTTATAATAAATTTTAAATCCTACAATTATTAGACGTCTAATTATTATATAGACAAATAATCACATGATTTTCCAGCCATTTTCCCTGTTTTATGGCTATGACTAAGTATGTAAATTTAACGTAATTACGAAAGTAAGAAATTCCCCCAGGGGCCTTTTGAAGTAGCTAGTCACGTCTGGAGAAACAATTGTCTTGGCCACCAGTTTCTCAAGGTTATTCATGTTGACAACTGTCGTTAGAATTTAATCATTACATTAACTATTATATTTTTCATTTCCAAGGTATCTTTTCTCCTTGAACACAATATCGCAATATCGCTTTAGTATGATGAAACACCGAGTTTAATGTGTCCGTTCATGTACTGCACTAGTGTGTACCTTTCGCATTCCAAGACCCACCCGCTGCCCACTGATGTAAACAATGACTTGTACTGACAAATAGGCCATCTTACAACCACGTGCACCAAACCCTAGGAATCACTCTCTGATCATATGATCACTTAAAGATGATTGGTCAGACCAGCCTTGCCCCCATTTTTCATTGGTTAATTCTTCCCCGCCCTCGCCTTCAATTTGTGTTGATAGTGTAGTCATATGAAATGGAACGAAAGCTTTACGTCAGGTTTTTTGAAATATACGAAAAATGCGAGAAGATTCAAACTCCTGTTCGCCATATTCTCCAGACAGCCCACAAATAATCGAAACGGTAAGACATATATATATTTAGCATTCGCTGCTTTGTATTATTTTTAGATATATATTTATATATGTATATATAATTTATTTTTTAACAAAGAAAGTGTCGGCCGATAAACAAGATTTTTGAAGCCTTGGGATTTTTGTATAGTCATATTTATAAATTACGTTTACCGGAAAAGTATCAGTCTGATAAGAACGAATGTCTACAGAGCTTATTTTTTACATTTAATTTTTAGAAATCCATTCGGTGTTTATGATTTTGTTTATATTGATGTTACTGCGACAACTTCATTCGGCAAATCAGCTGTTTGCGGAACATTAACATACTTATTTTTATTTACCGAAAATATTTCCTTTCATAGAGGTTTTAACACAGGAGTGTACAAATAAATGCAAACATCTATAAATGACTGAAAACTGTGAGAGAAAAAATTATATTCAGCAACATATTTTACGAAGTTACCAGCGCACTAAAATAATCAGGAAATAACAGCTAACGCCGATTTGTTTATTTTTAAGTAGGTCACTTGGGTTTTTGCTGTTTTTGGTGTAAATAAATTTACCTCGGTAATTCGAGGTATTATTCGCACTCAAGTGACTTCTGTGGAAAGGTGCACGCACTCTGCGAGTGTGATTGGAAGATGAGTTGTGCAACATTAGTTCTTGCGCGTCTGTTGCCAGTGAAGCACGCACGAACCGCGTGCTTGCCTTGCCGACATACTGTTGACAGTCCAAAGGTCGGCTGCTTTGCAAAGGGGTGTGGTTTCTTGCTTTTCGATTGAAACAATTTAGCTTCCTGTCTGGCAAATCATGTAATTTCCAGTTATAAATTGTACGAAATGCATAATTACGACCTGTTTTTATTTTACAGAATATTTTATCAGTGTATATTGAAATAAATAATAAAAATAATGTTGACCGTAACCAATGAACTCTTCAATGACTCACATATACGGAAATGCTGTACAATCACGTGTCTGACCTTGCCATATTTGGAAAGTTTACACACACTAAGCACGTGGTTGTTTCAGTTAAACGCATACGCAGACAGTTGAAATAAATAAATAAACAAATAAGTAAATGTAAACAAAAGGACAATCCACATTGTGGTTAAGCAGTTCTTCATTCAAATGAAATACACAATAGCAAAGCCTGAATAAAAGATTGTTGTTTCTTCAGGAAATAACGGGAGGAAAGTTTGTGCACACTAAGAATGAATTAGTAGTTTATACTGTTTAAAAATAGGTCATCATTTCACTAAACAAACAAAAACAAACAAACAAAAAATGTATTGTTAACATTCATTCAGAAATTATTTTTAATACCAAGTATCGTGTGTAAGTTACAGTTGTAACGATAATAAAGATATAAAGGTAATTTGCATGTGACAGTTTGAAAATGTTTCATTTTATATATATATACACACAAATCAATAAAATTTTCAGTGTAGTTACATTTGATTCATTTCATAAACATGCAGTTTTTGAAAACAAAATTTAATTCAAATTAATTTATTCCTCTAATTTAAAAAAAAGAAAGAAACTATTTAAATTTTATTAATTTTAATCAAATATGATATTTAATGTGACATGATATATTAAAATGATTTGAAAACAGGACAGAGAAATGGTGCTGCGAGGTGGTCGAGCTACAACCTGCACTGACCCCATGGAACGCGATGCTGTCGAGACGTTGTTGTCCATCGGTAACAGTCATCAGAAACCAGTGATTGATGATTACGTGTTACGCCCTGGGAGACTGACACCCCCCTATTCCACGGGATCAGCTTCACCCCCTTGTTCTGATGATGGTTCTGACATCACATCAAGTAATGACGGACTGCAGGAACCAAAAACCACAAGAGATTCCAAACTTGCACGAGTGAGCATCAATATATTTTGTAATAATGCAGTTACTTCCATTTTTTTTTTTTTTTTTTTTTTTATTTTTTTTTTTTTTTATTTTTTTTTTTTTTTTTTTAAAAATATATATGCAACTAGATTAATATTAGCACATAAAACTAAATGACTGATTTATTTCTGTTACATTAATTGCAGAGTTACAGGTTAAATTTTGTTATAAACTGTAAACAGTTTTATCATGTTTAACTCCCAACAGTTTTTATATGTGAACTATTTAAAATACAGAAGGAAGTAAATTAATTATTTGAGGTCATTCTTTCTTTTCTTTTTTTTTTTTTTTTCAAAATTTAAGTTCAGTTTTTTTTTTTTTTTTTTCTTCTTTTTTAGCTTTTGCTGGAACATCCCATTCCTAAGATCAGTGTGGCAGGATTTGGATGGCAGGCAGCCAGTGCCTCATCACTGACAAAGACCACCCCTCCTCAGAGTTCCAGTGTTCCAGTGATTATGCCACCAAGAAAACGCAAATACCCACCAGAGCTTTTCGAAGGCAACAAGGACACAACCAGCTGTGTTGTGAGGGATTCGCTTACGCCACCAGAAAGTCCACGCCTCACTTCTGCACCCACGCTGCAGACACCACCCGACAGTAACAAGAATTCCCAGAAACCCGACCACAATCACAAGCACCCTGTGCCGTCTGCTCAGCCTCCTGTTCACCAGAACTTTTATCGTGAGACAGAAGAAATTCTGAAATCGAATGGTGAATTTAGACATGAACCTCTCCGTGCTCCTCAGGGACAGTTTCCCCTCATCGTTCCAGCTCAGTCTGATCTGTCCAGGGTGCAGGGCCAGATACCCACCGCTGGTGCAAACTGTTCAGGAAATGTGCCAACTTTTATTTCCGAACAGAAATTTCCTGGGAAGAGTGCAGAAGCAATACCACAAATCAAATCTCAGATTCCCATTCTGATGCCGCTGAATCAGGCCCCCATTGTTCAGGTGTTTGTGCTCGGGGCGGGTGCTGTGGCGCCGCCCCGCAAGGACCACTTCGTGAAGACAGACAATTACTGTGCAATAGCGCCTGCTCCAGTGATACCTCAGTCCGGCTCGCAGACTGACGACACGTTCAGTGGCGACATGAAGCGTCGACGCAGCCACGCCTGTCATTTCAAAGATTGTGATAAAACGTATTTCAAAAGTTCTCACCTGAAGGCACACATTCGTACTCACACAGGTAGGATTTCATTTTACATGATGTTAGAGAAATAAAAATGATCATTTAGGTTATCTTCTAAATTTTAGACTTTTGCCATGCTACAGAAAGAGGAACTGATTGTTGTTTTCACAGCTTTTGTAAAAAGGCAGCGTGTCCTTTTCTCTCTGTAATTGTTCACTTCTTTATTTATTTATTTATTGACATTTTTAATGTTTAATTTATATTTGTTTTCTGAAGAAAGAATAAACCTTTGACATTGGCAGTGTTACAGAAAGAGATATTCATTGTTCATTTCGCAGTATTTGTCAGAATTTTATAACTGAAATTAAACAATCATATACCATTTTTTTTTTTTTTTTTTTTCATTATGATTAAATTTTGATTTCCGTGTTTCAGGAGAAAAGCCATTTGTTTGTAACTGGGAGTTGTGTCTGCGCAGATTTGCGAGATCTGACGAGTTGTCCCGACACAAACGCACACACACAGGTGAGAAGAAGTTTGAGTGTGGACAGTGCAACAGAAAGTTCATGAGAAGTGACCATCTGAACAAGCACATGAAGACTCACACCCTGAACAAGAAATCTCCAAACTGGCAGACAGAACCACACGAAGATAACAGTGTTTACGTATGGTGACAGTGTCTACACCCATCCTACCATCTGTGATGGCAACACCTTCAGTTACATCAAAATGAATATTCAGTTTTTTCAGGAAGTGACAGTTGCTACAGATACAATGCTTAACTTGAGACCATTTTTATTTATATATTCTAGTCTAAAACATTACGTTGCCAACAGTCTTTAAAACAATATAGTCTGAAGATGGTGTATTTAAGAAAGAACACAAATCATTTTGTGTGTGTTAATGTTGATTTAGTAATACAAAAAGTAATTAATAAATGGGAGAAAGTTTAAATTATGTTCAGGAAAAGTTTACACAAGCTTTTCTTTTTTTCTTTTCTTTTTTTTTGTCTCCATCCTTGATGTTAATATTTTAGTTAGCATTTTAATTTATATTTTCTTCCATGAAATAAGAATTATTTTGTATTTATAGTTGGCTTATTATTGTAACATGACATTCTGCCAGTATCGTAATACACAAACATTGTGCCCCATATCATAATACACAAATACTGGTGGTAAATGTTTATGAGATGACACAGACTCATCTTCATCAAATGTCCCATTAAATTATTTTTCTTTGAACCAGTATTCCACAACTGGTCTATCAAAAGAGGTGGCATGCACCGTCTAAAAGTGCATGTAAAAGATATCTTGTCAGAAAAACAGGATTTATCCAAATAGGTTTTTACTTTCGTTAAACTAACTAAAATCTTTCTTTAAACGAAGTCCAAGGACTTTGAGAGGGAAACAAGAAGACTGAAGTTAAAACTTCATAATTAAATATTTGATTTTTGTATTTCATGTTTACCAGTTGTCTTTCAATTGATTGTCAATGAAGTTTATATTGATTATAATTTATTGTTTTCAATGTTCAGATTGACATTTTATTTTTGTACTTTGTACACAGAATGTTTTGTTGCTGCCTGTTTATGGAGTTTTTATTTCACATTTGTCAACCAGCAATGTTACCTTACCACTTAATTTATATATTTTAACTTTCATTTTAATGTGCAGTTGACCTGCATTTAAAATATTGTAATTAATTTTGTGTACAGCTATAAGAGAAAAAAACCCAGCTAGATAGATGTAATTATTTGTGTTTGTTGTAGATATTAAATAACTGCATCTTGGTGATAGTAAAATAAATTCCTTCAGATTTTATTATGTAAATGTGGGAAATGTACACATTTAGATAAGTTACAGAGAAAACAATATGCTTTCTTTTTTTTTTTTTTTAATTTAATAATTAAACATTACTGATGGTCTTATTAGTTTGTAAACAAACTACATGTTAAAGCATCATCATTGGAAAATACCAGATTATATAATCATTATTTTAACATTAACCAAACTGGGACTGCACAACTTCACATAGCTCAAGGCTTACTTAGGTCTAAAGTGTGGCCCTGGGTTATGTATAGTTCATTATTTGAAACAGAGATTTATGCAGAAGGCAAGTAAATAGATTGTAAGAAAATCTAGTATTTTTGGGGTTTTAAATAAAGTAACATAAATAATAATGTTAAAAATGAAAATGTGTTGTCTTTTTAAAGAAGCATGTAATTAAGAAACTTCATATAAATGTGTATGTAATGTCTTAACTACGTATTGTCCAGCACTTGAACCATATGTAAAAAGGCAGCATATCTTTTTCTCTGTATAATTGTTCACTTCACTTCATTATTTATTTATTTATTTATTTATTGACATTTTTAATGTTTAATTTATACTTGTTGTTTAAAGAGCAAATTTAACCGTCAGGCATTGCCTTGTGTACCTATTAAAATGATTTGTCAGTAGAAGTATACTGACTGCTAAAAATTATGGATTCAATACTGAACGTGATCACAGCTTCTGTTTTTGTATTTTATTTATTGTGCATCGACTTTAATTAAATGGTGATATAAAAGAAATTTATTTGAGGTTTTTGTTATTTCATATATTTTATTTATTTATTTATTATTATTATGTTCTTTTTTTTAACAGATTATTTAAATTGTATTAGGAGGAAGAAATAAAACAACTATTTTTTCTTTCTTTTTTCCATGTTTAATAAATGAAGACAGACAGAATCGTAATTATAATACTGATGTCGCAGTTTCCCGTTAATCATCAGTGTTCTCCAGCTGTTCACATATGTTGACGCTAAATCTAATTTTTAACTCTGAATGGGTGCATACGCAACTTTACAAATACCAAGATACCGGGTGTTTGAGATTCTGTGAGGGACACACACACATCAGTTTTGCTATCACTGTAATTATGTGAAAGCCCGCGTTTTTCTCGGTGCCTTTGTTGCTAGTAGTGAGACCCGCGTGCGTTTTCTCTGCTGTTGTGCCGTGGTTCGGAAAGGTGAAACAACTGTAGTGAACTTTTGACTCGAGATAAACATGGCCCCTGGACATCTCTGATTACGTGTTTTGTGACATCGTCTGGCAAACAGTGATTTGCTGTTTGAAATAGGGTCCGCTGCACGAAATTAGATGTAGAAATTTTGAAATACAACTTTTTGTTAGCCCCGTTCAAGTCCGATAAGAATTTTTGTACATATTTCTGATTTAGAGGTTATTTTTTTTTTTTTTTTTTTTTTTTTTAATATTTTTGCAGTTCAAAGGTTAAGTCAGTTATCCATCATAACAGAAGGAAACCGAATCTGGCTGATTTTTTTTTTTTCTTCTTCTTCTTCTTCTTCTTCTTTAATGTAAGAATTATTAATCGTTTTTGTACGTTTTAAACGGACATTCCACAGTCGTCACACTTGGGTAAGAGGAGATAAATAAATGACCGTTTCACCCCAGTGCATGACCTTCGAGAAACGAGTTTCTGCTTTCACGCATCAAACGTGTCAGAAACAGATTCACTTTCATCTTGACTATTATGGCTGTTTCAAATAACAATATTTATTTCTCAGTATTGAGGTTCGTACATTTCGTTTATTTTCTGTATATGTAAAACAAGATGATTTTAACATTCTGTTTGAAAGTAATGACTAAAGACCATCATTTTATTTATCAGCAAAACCATATTTTATTTGTTTCATCTCATTTCATTTCATTTTATCTTATTTTATTTTATTTTTTTTTTTATTTTATTTTATTTTATTTCATTAAACCTCAAAATTGGCTAATACATATGTTCTCGTGACATGTATCCTGACCTAGCTATTTTTATTATTTTCCTCGTGTGTATATTTTATTTTCAAATACATTATCCCGTATTAAGGGGAAACAAATAAAAATAAATAAAATAAAAAAGAGAAAGAAACAATGTACGGGATTCATTGTCCGCGTGCCATTTATTTAAATATAGTAATATATAAATTTTGTACCAAACACAAAGAAGAAAATAAAGTACGAGTGGGATTATATGGTATCGACTTTTATGTGTTAACGTATGTGCATTACATTAAATATCATATGTTAGTTAAAACGACCTCCGTAAAGAAATGTGATTCATGTCGTGACCGATATGATTTACGTAACTGTCTACGCGCGCGCACTGCGGCGTTAGACTTGCAAATATTAAATAACTGAGTGGCTGTATGACCGACCGACTGACTGACTGACTGTCCGTCCTTGGCTGTGCACCCTCCTCTCCAAGTCACGTTTTTCTTCTGTTCGAATATTACACCAGCATTTCTGACCCGAGTGGCACATATCAGCATTTGTTTAAATAATGATAAACTGATAATAATGGACTACGAAAATAAATATGAAAATGAGTTGTAACGTGGAATATGGAATATTACTATTATTAGGACACTCGTAATTCATTTTTGTTACTCGTTACCACCCATTGTTTTATTGTGAAACGTTTTATTTTATTTTATTTTATTTTATTTTATTTTAATTTAATAATAATAATAATAATAATTATTATTATTATTATTATTATTATTATAAAAACCCCACAAAAATAATTAATTAAAACAACAACAACAACAACAACAACAATAATATAGTAAATCATCTAAATGTATTAGACACAAAGCAAACTACGCCAAGAACACGTGAAAGACGTTTTAACCTTCATCGCATTTCAAACTACTGAATGACGACTAAGTGACCCGTTTCTTTTTTTTTTTCCTTTGAATCCGATTAGGCCTATTATCCTGTAATGTTTTAATTTGTGTGCATTGCGGCATCAGGCTAGGTTCTTTTTGACATGTGTCGTGAGAATATTTACAACTATTCTTACATCTGTCTGTTTTAACTCGCATATTACGTAATTTATGGAAAGACGAACACGAAGGAGAATCGTGAAAAGATAATACTGTAACACCGTGACATAATTATATTGAATATTTGACACTACAACGTGCAGACCTAAGGATAAAGTCTGTTTCAGCATAATTAGGTGAAGAAGCTACGAAGTGTTTTTTTTTGTAAAATGTATTTATCAGTCTGTTAGATTATCTTAACCATTTCAAGTACCTATGGCGTTATATAACGTGATTAGAACAAGGATGTGTCCAAAATTATTTATAATAATAATAATAGTTGTAACAGTAGTAGTAGTAGTAATAAAAATAGGAGGAGAAGGAGAAGTAATAAATAAATATAATGTGAGACTGGCTGTATGAAACTGAAGATGAAATCAGTTTTATTAGATAAAAAAAAAAAAAAAAAAAAAAAAAAATCGATTGCAAAACAACTGCAAGATAAACATGGGCGCATTACAACAGCTTTTTGTGCTACATATGATTTGCAAGTCACGAGCACTTTATAATTATCTCTTGTATCAACACAAATGCACTGAATTACGTAGTACACCTGTACGACTAGAGTAGGTTAAATACTGACATATATAATGTTCAAAAGTGGAATATGCATCGTTGTAATGTTCTCTTTTTTTTTTCTTCTTATTATTACTGCATTTACTTGGAGGTTTATGCCTCGGGCATAACAACCAACTATATAATAATAATAATAATAATAATATAATAACAGTATTTTATCAGTGTGTAAAGGTACTCTTGATAAAATGTTCCTGTCCTTGACTATCTTGAAGCACCTCTTGAACTAAGGGCCAGACAAGCTTACGAAGTCTTCTGCGCTGCACTTTACGGGTTTTTATGTCCAATAACCGGGTGCAAATGTTAAAAAAACATTACAAGTCTATATTTAAACCATACGGGGCTTTCCAGCAGTATGGGTAGTGCTGATGTTAATATTACATGTGCAGTTAATGCATATAACGTCATTTGTTGGACACGTGATTAAAGAACAAGCCAGTCTTAAACTAACTTTGCTGCGATATAAGCTAATTAATTAATAATAATAATAATAATAATAATAATAATAATAATAATAATAATAATAATGATACGACCAGTTACATAAAAATTTTATGAAATTTTACTGCATTTGCAATAACGTGATCTGATCTCATCCTGATTAAATTAGATTGTCCATTAGATGTGTCATATACATTTAAAGGGTGAAATAAATGAAGTATAAAAACAGCGACGTTTCGTTTTTAATTAATGAACAGTTGCAGAAAGTTAAATAGGATTCATGTTTGTTTATTATTTCAGGATATTTAATATAAGCTCTGTTTACTTAATTTATGTCTGAAAATACATCAGAACATATATAATAATTATTTTACACCATAAACTTGATTGCTAATTTTAAAACGTGAATCTCGATAATTCGTGAATGGACTTTAACCAATGCACACTGACCTAATTTTTTTTTTCTTTCTTTTTTTTTTTTTTTTTTTTTTTTCATTTGCTATAAATAAGTGCAGAGTCCTGATACTATAAATTCTTTCCGCCCTCTAATACACGATTTACTACTGAGTGCAAATTCAGATAAGCTACTTAATTATTTTGTTGTTTTTACATGCAATGGCCGTTAATCTCCAGTATTATGTAAGGTATGTTTACTGAGAATCGCTAAGTGGACAATACGATGCGAGGTAGTTTACAGTCATGTTCTGTGTTAGTATTTTAAGACATTTAAAAGTTACATTCCATTAGAAGTGAAGCCTCTAGGACAGCAGTAACAACAACTACAGCAGCAGCAGCAACAACAACAACAGTAATAATAACAGTATTAATAATAATAATAAATTATACAAATATTGTTTAATTTCATCTCTTTACAACATTTCAGTAATAAATTAAAAAAAATAAACAAAATAAATAAATAGTATGTGGGTTAAAAGGCACAAAATTAATTGTATTTAAAATTTTCCAGCGATTAAGATTGCTATGTATGTATGTATGTATGTTTGTATGTATGTATGTTTGTATGTATGTTTGTATGTATGTATGTATGTATGTATGTATGTATGTATGTATGTATGTATGTATGTATGTATGTATGTATGTATGTATGTATGTATGTATGTATGTATGTTTGTATGTATGTATGTAAATAAAAATCTAAATGAGAAAAACGACGTCAAATAATATTTGATCTGATTATTTCATCATGGTTCAACGAGCGTGGGAGGTGGCGTGTCTCACATTTTTGATGTTAGGAGCGAAGCTGATATCAGCCCAAGGCGTTGTCAAACAGGAATGTCAAAGTTTAGATCACGTAGGACGAGGCGAGGCTTTCTGAACTTCAAAGCAGACATTTACCTTATAAACAGGATTTCAGTACTAAGTGTCGTTAAATACTGCCACTACTAATAATAATAATACAACAACTACTACAACTAATACTGCTATACCACTACTAATGTTACTACTGCTACAGCTACTAAATACTTCTGTTATTATTTTATTATTATTATTACTATTATTATTATTATAATAACTAAATGTTAGCCAATAAAACAAAATATGTTTTATTATATACCTATTATAATAACAAATGTTAGCACAATAAAAAACAAAATATGTTTTTTACCAGTGGTTGAGTGGTTGATAAATCAGTTATGTGGAACAGGAAATAATTAACCTCGAGCGATTTACTTCAGTTTCACATTAACCGAACAAAGATAAAGCTATAGTGCTTATATATATACTTAACTGAACACGTCAGTAGACTGCTTCTACTACAACTACTACTATTGCTACTACTACTACTACTGCTGCTACAGCTACTACTACTGCAGCTAATACAACAGACACTTCAATTCGTCGTTGATATGACAAGAAAAATTGATGTGAAAAAAGAAGAAAGCGAAAATGGAAGAAAAAGAAAAAGAGCGAGTGAAATTAAAATGAAAGAGAGGAAATCATTTTATCGATTAAACTAAATATACGTGTGCTATATTTTATTTATAATTGTAAATGTATGTATAATTACATATACATGCAAACCAACAGGTACTACTTCTAACCATCCATCGATCCATCCACCTTTGATACATACGTGCATCCGTTCATTCATCTATCCGTCCATACATACTCACACAAGCACATACATACATACATACATGCGAATATTCACGTCTGCGGACCTGTTAATGTGTTTGATAGGAATTTATTTAGTGAATATAAATGGGTCAGGGTTGTCCTCTATAAAGTTCTGAAACTGAAGGAGTTGCTGCGTTGCCTCACTGCACATGAAGGCCATGTACTTAACTGTTTGCACTGAGAGGTACGCTCAGTGAGCTGGCTTTTCAAAACCGACATTGCTTTTATTCTCTGTTAATATCCGAGTGGCCCATATTGAATGGGAACACTTAAATAACTTTTGTGCCAACAAAAATAGCTAAGAATATCAGAGGGAGATAAAATTAGGTGACTAGAGCCCTATTAATAATAATAATAATAATAATAATAATAATAATAATAAATATTAAAAACAACAACAACAATGACAATATTATAATAATGAACGAATAAGTATATAAATGATGTTTTTTAAAAAAAAAAAAAAAAAAAAAATGCATAGCCTGTGAATAGCGAACATTTTCATAGCTTCCCATGTCAAATCGAATTAAGTACGATACTTAAGCGAATATAACAAGTAAAGTACATCTGTTTTTACGGAATACATTGAATTATGTATACGGAATATAACGAGTGAAATATTCATCACTGTATAAGGGATATAACAAGTGAAATGTATGTCAGTGTAGTCGGAATATAACGAGTAAAGCATCTGCCAGTGCTTAAGAATTAGCGAACAGCCAGTTTGTATGGAATATAACGAGTGAAGTATCGCCAATGTATACGAAATATAACGAGCGAAGAATTTGGCACTGTATGCGGAATATAACGAATGAAGTATCGCTCTTTTGTACGGAATATAACGAGTGAAGTATCGCCACTGGGGACGGAATATAACGAGCGAAGCGTCTGCTTTTCTGCACGTCACTACAATGTTTAAATAGCAGGTGTCAGTCAAACAAAAAACAGATCACGAAAAACTACACATTTGATGAATCTGTCATCTAGGAAACGACGAGTTCACCAAGGTGGATTGATATAGGAAGATTCACTGATCCATCAGATGGAGTTTACCAATGTAGACTGAGCCATTGTTTTGTTTTTACCTACTGGTTTTGATCCAGTTGGTGATGTTATTGATCCAATGTGTGGTATCCTCATGCTGGACTGATTCAGCAATATCACATTTCTGTATGAAAGTCTAACTAGTGTTTCTAATGTGGGAACAAAAACCCACCAACAAACAAAACAAACAAAAACAACAACAAAAACTACACAAAAAAAAAAAGAAAAAAAGAAGAAGAAATGAAAACAGTTTTTATTACTCATATAGCTTTTTTGTAACTTAATTTCTCTTCTCGTTTTCTCGTCTTCATCATCATCATTGTTTTTGTTGTTATTTTTGTTGTTATTTTTGTTATTAATGTTGTTGCTGTTGCTGCTATTGTTTTAAAGAAATACTAGTACCATGAATCATTTTAGATACCACAATTATTATGAATACATTTATTTATTTAAATTCAAAAGACATATACTAATGAAAATATTTTCTGAAATTCATTCATCTGTTCTGTCAAATTATTATCGTCATTGTTGTTGTTGTTATTGCTGCTGCTGTTGTTCATGTTGTTGTTGTTTAGCCACTAAAAAGATATTTATAACAAGTTCAGATTGAAAGATTTTTCCTGTACGTTTTGCTAATCGCTATATTTACTCAATTCGTAGATCTTTAGTTAGATGTTCAGTAATAGTTCTCTCCTTTTAATTATCTTCGTGCCACCTCTTAAAATTATTAGAGTTTATTTATTTAGGATTCATGTTCAAAAAACAGAATATATAAAATATAATTTAATAATAAACAGAAAAGGTATTCCGAGAATAACACAAGCAGTCATACACTTGTTTTCATTGTGATCCTCAATATAAGCAATAATTTTCACAAATTTGATTAATGCTGTTTAAACATCCCAGTGCTGTGTTATTTTCAAAGAAGATAACTAAACATTTTTTATTTGTTTGTCCATGGTAATCTGCCAGTGTTCTCAATGTTTCAACAGTGCAAACTAAACAAGAGATTTCGAAGATTTTGCGAAGGGCCGCAACTCTTATTCAAATAATAAAAGCAGTCAGTAAGAGTTGTCTCCCCATAACCCATTAAACCTATATGTTTGACGAGTTGCTCTTAATTTTATGATTCTCAGTTATACTTGTAGACGGATATATTGCACACAATATACATTTATCTCCTCCTGCTAAAAATTAATAAAACTATTATAAATTTCTAAGTTTAATAAATATTTTAAATATCTGGTTGATAATAACAGTAAAATATAGTAAAAACATATATACATACATACACACACATATACATACATATATACAGACATATAGACATACACATATACAAACAAACTCATATCAGAAAATTGTACTTGAACCATCAACATTCTTCTAATATTAAATACGCTTGCGAAAATATGATTTAAAAGCAATAATAAAGTTTTTTTCTTATTGCTTCCTGGTAAATACGTCCTTTATATCAATACGACAACTCATGTGCTTGATCAAACCTACACATACCTGAAATTATTATTATTATTAGTAGTAGTAGTAGTAGTAGTAGTAGTAGTAGTAGTAGTAGTAGTAATAGTAGTAGTAGTCGAAGCAACAACAATAGGAGTAATAGAGTAGTAGCCTTTATTTATTTATTTATTTATTTATTTTATTTTTATTATTACTGAATGTCTGCTTGTTACTTAGTAACCTTTCCATGAGGAGTATCAGGTTCATGAAATCAATCATTTGTGCTTGAAGAAATATAACATATTAACATGAATTTGTTAAAGATCTCTCTCTCTCTCTCTCTCTCTCTCTCTCTCTCTCTCTCTCTCTCTCTCTCTCTCTCTCTCTCTCTCTCTCTCTCTCTCTCTCTCTCTCTCTCTCTCTCACACACACACACACACACACACACACACACACAATAAATACACACACACACCAACACACATGAACATATATACAAATATAAATTATTATGTAAATAAACATTTTGTTAAATTAATAAGTTTAGTGATTATGGAAATAGTTAATCAGTCATAAATGTATATTGATAAAAGCAACAGTTATAACGATATTAAATAAACAAAACAAAAGAAAATAAAATAAAAAAGAAAGAAAAAAAGAAGGAATTAAAATCGTTTTCACTTTTTAAAATTCATGATTTTAGCTTATGCACTGGAACTGATAAAAACAGTTATTTACATTCTACTCGAACGTTATTCAGAATCGAAAAGTCTGTTCATAAAGATAATTCATGTACATAAAGAAATAATTCATGTACATTAAATCAAAACACACAAGTTTGGAGAAATACGTGTTATTACCTTTTTAAACTCTCTCTCTCTCTCTCTCTCTCTCTCTCTCTCTCTCTCTCTCTCTCTCTCTCTCTCTCTCTCTCTCTCTCTCTCTCTCTCTCTCTCTCTCTCTCTCTCTAAAAACACACGCACACACACACACACAGTAACACATATATATACAAAAATAAATTATTATGTAAATAAATATTTGGTTAAACTATGAAGTTAAGTTATTATGAAATTAGTTAATCAGTTGCATTTATATGTTGATAAAAACATTAATTATAAAACGATTATAAAAAGACATTGCCGTAATCATCATCAGTTGTAAAGCTGAACACTGGATCCTCAAGCAGAAAGCAGTACATTCCAAACACTGGCGACAATTGCCGAACTTTTCCATGGTCTGCAGATTTTCGGAATGGATCGTTAATGACTCAGCTAAATAGAGAAGCTATATTATTCTTGTGGATGTGAGCCTTGCTGTACCCAGGATGGAGAATACCTCCTGGTGTCGCAGATGAAGCAAATACCTGTTTTCAGGGTGATGACCGCCCTCATCCAACTATCCACAGAGACCCTAACCAGCCAGCTAAAACTCAGTTAAAATTAATTTTTTTCAATAGTTTATATTCCACTATGAAAACAATAGATCAATAAAAATAATGAATAAAGAAAAAAAATGGAAAAAGAAGAAGAAAAAAAGCTTTATGAGTTTTTAAAAGTGTTAGGAAGCAAATCAATAACTTTCATTATTATGGTCTTATCTATGATCGCACTAGGTTTATTGTAATAACAAAACTATTTAGATTCCGATGAAATCTATTTTTTTTTTTTTTTTTTTATGGAAAATAACTTCCTGCAGCCTTCTATGAATGTTTCTACACAGCAATAACCATTCTTTTATGTAGTTGTTTTCTGGTGTGTTTCTGAAGATGACTACGTAAAAATATTTTCCCTCTTTCTCTTTTGATAATAATTCTGAAGCAGCTTTAAGATGTTAACCTGAAAATCAATGTGTAGAGGTTTTAAACATGTAAAATAGCAACAGTAATTATTAATAATAATAATAATAATAATAATAATAATAATAATAATAATAATAATAATAATAATAAATAAATAAATAAATAAATAAATAATATATCTCTCTCTCTCTCTCTCTCTCTCTCTCTCTTTGTCTCTGCTCTGTCTCTCTTTCTTTCTCTCTTTTTCTGTTTCTTTTTTCTATCTTTCACTCTTTGTGTCTCTGTCTCTGTTCCTTTCTCTCTTTTTCGCTCTCTCTTTCTCTTTTTCTTTCTATCTCTTTATATATGTACACACACACACACACACACACACACACACACACACACACACACACATATCTATTTATTTATTATTATTTATTTTTTTTTTTTTTATTATAAATATATAAATGAACCCATTTATAACACACGCACAGAAAAAAACAAAAAAAAAAAAAAAAAAATAATAAAAAATAATAAATAAATTATCACGTAGATAATAATATGCTGTTGTACTGTCATAAAAATAATTCAGGCATTTCTAATATGAGTGAAGTGCAGTTTACAGAGTCGAGTTACATGCATGTTGTGTCACAACACGTTCTCTTTCGTTATTGCAGTCGCAACAATGGTGAGCCATAAAAACAGTCCAGGAGGTTTGCGACAACAGAGAAACTAATACGATCTGTCATTATTCTCATACCTATCTTGTCAATCGCCTGTAAGATTCATTAAACATGATAGGCCACTTATTCTTAACTTTCGATATTTTTAGTATTTTTCATTTCGACGAGTCTTTTCATTCCTTTTTCTTTTTCTTTTTTATTCATTTATTTATTTTATTATTATTATTATTATTTTTTTTTTTTTTTTTTTTTTTTCAAATTATTTTTTAAATTACTGTCGTTAAGTTTCATGTTTAGATTTATGTTTTTTCTTATTATATTTTCCCCTAAATATTAGAGAAAATTTCTAATTATTGTTGTTGTTGTTGTTGTTGCTGTTATTATTATCATTGTACCTAGAGCAATTCGTAAAAAAAACAATATAACTAAAAATATTTCAATTTGCCTTTTTGTTTGTTTTTTTTTTTTGTAGTTTTTCTAGTAAATTATAACGCTATAAAATCAGGAACGGTTTAAAACTGGCATTTCAGAGTGAATGATTGAAGTACTGTCATTTCCCATAGTTGGTCCAAGTACAAGAGCTAGGCTGCTGGAAAATAAGCGGTGTAAATATATTAATATAAAAAAAGTTGTTATCAGAAAAAAAAAAAAAAAAAAAAAAAGGTTTTTCCACATTAAACAATTACATAATTCTTCTTCTACTACAACTACAACTATTTGAGTTACTACTACTAAAAGCCACTATCACCACTGTTATTATTACTACTACTACCAAAACCATCACCACTGCTATTACAACCATTACTACCACTGCTATTAGTAGAAGTACTGCTACTACTACTACTATTAATATTCTGCTACTACTACTACTACTACCACTACTACTACAACTGCTACTACTACTACTACTACTATTACCACAACTACCACTACTGCAACTACTACTAATACTACTAATAAAAATAACGTTTGGCTAATGTCAAAGTCTTCAGAGTTATAAAAACTATCTCGTCTCAGATTTTTGAGACTGTTAGTTACTGCCTCGGTTTCTAATCCTAAACATTTATTTGTAGTGGCCAGATCACTGCCACACGCCATTGTAATGAAGCGTTGCTATATTGTTGTCAATTGTTTTGTGCACGTAAACAGAAGTGAATACGAAAACGTGCGTTTTCTTTTCCACTGTATTATTTTTCACTGGGTATATAGAAACTTTTTGGAAAAGATTAGATTTATGGTGTTGCATATTAGTGAAAAAAATTGTATAGATGTCCAAAAATAGAAAAGTCACAGAAGGATTAAGCAACGTAACTTTTTGTTTCTTTTGTAAGATCTAGTTTTAGTAAACTAATTGCGTCATCATTATGCAGTAAACAAGTTATTGTGATACCTACTAATTCCTGCCAGTACTTGTTTAAAATATACATGTTGTGACTGCAATAAATCTGATAAGTAGAAAATATTTTATATACTTTAACGTGTTTGCTTTATTTGGCCTTAGACACCAGTGTTTGATGATAATGAATTATAGATATAATAAAACACGTCCGTCAATAATGCATTTTACCTTTAAATGAATGACGTCATATCGTACAGATAAGTATATCTGTATTGAGAGAGACGGGCAAACAAATACATTCTACATTCGCACACATAACTATATACAAATGTATGCATTATATACGTATTCACAAATACATATATGCAAAATGGCTTACGGGCTATTTATTATTTTTAATGTACAAAACCAGAAAAGGATGTAAGCCCTTATGTATCAACAAGTAATTAGTGTCATCATCATTAACATGGACCAAAGAAAACGAAATAAAAATAAACTAAAGAGGGGTTATTATTTCTACATATACAATTAACATCTGAACAAAATAATTTTGTCACAACTTCTTTTGAATTTGTAATCATTTTCTAATGTGTTTCTTTTTTTTTTTTTCTTTCTTTTTTTTCGACATTTATTATCATTCCGTTTTAAATGTCATCATTTTTCATTGTCTAGAAATGAACAAACTGATATTGTAGGTTGATTGATTTGAGATTTATTAAGTGGGATCGATAACGTGGTCACACGTACTACAACAATTTCTTTCAAAAGCAAACACTGCTTATCAGCGTAGTTGACCACAATGAACTGTTTGCAAAGTGGCAGCGCTGGAAATAACGAACTGACAGCTTCTTCATTACCAGTTATATTCAAAACGGCAAACATGGCCGAGCTTAGATCCGTTCTTTTACATAACCAATTTAAAGCAAGGTCTGGAATATTTACCTGCCAGACTGTATGCAGCTTTGTTCGTTGTTGACTGGCAGTCCAAGTTCTGTTGACGTTATAGCACTGGCCTTTAAATGACCCTTTGAAACTTAGAAGTACCAAAACCTTTCAAACATAACCTTTTAATTTATTGTAAGGAAAATATTTTAAATGTTAAATATTATCATTATTATTATTATTATTATTATTATTATTATTATTATTATTATTATTACATACATATTTTTTCAAAATATTTTATTTATTTATATCTGAATGTATGTATATATGTATGTGTATAAATGTACCTATTTACGACGTTAATGCTGTTTTGTTACTGTTGGATTATGTATGATCAAATCAAATTTGTGAATATTATGTAATTACAGATTATGTAGGCTTATGTGTGAATATGGATTTACTTCTTTATGATACGTATTAATGTGTGTGTGTGTGTGTGTGTGTGTGTGTGTGTGTGCCTGTCGATATATGTGCATGCTGTTTTATTTTTCGTGCAAATTGTACGTGTTCGTGTTTTGCTGAATAATAAATACATTTAACACATAACTGTGTCTGGGCACGCTATATATTAATACAAATAGCTTCATTCAAATCATCACAATTACTGGATCGCAATAAAAACAAGTTTATGTGCAGTTTGAAAACATGGAATATCTATAATGGTTTTTCTGGTATCCACCAAACAGAAACACGTATTTACAGCGTGAAATTGTTGTTCTGTGCAGCAAGATTAAGTCTGTGACGCGGTGACACAAATTACATGTTTTTGCTTTACGCAGAGAGGTGAAAACAATGCCTTCCATTTCACACTTTGTTTAATCAGTTTAGGTGTGTATTGATCGCGTTAAAATAGACTTAGAAAATCAACAACAACAACGACAAACAAGCAGGTTCCAGCACAGAACCGTATAACAACAGTTCAACAGTTTCTCAGTACCAAAATAAATAATAAAAGAAAGAAAGAAAGATAGATATTATTATAAGCGAAAGAATTAATAAATAAAACTATTTTATATAAAAAAGTTATTTTGAGATTTCTTTGAATGTTTGACTATGTTACCTGTGAAGTTTCTCTCTCTCTCTCTCTCTCTCTCTCTCTCTCTCTCTCTCTCTCTCTCTCTCTCTCTCTCTCTCTCTCTCTCTCTCTCTCTCTCTCTCTCTCTCTCTCTCTCTCTCTTTCTCTTTTCTTTTTCTATCAGATTCTCTCTCTCTATGTCTGTGTCACTCTCTCCTAATACACATGTTATATATAATTCTACTCACTGATAGAAACTAAGAGACAGAGTATTATAAATAATTTATACTCACTGATAAAACCTAAGTTAATCAGTATCCATTCAAGGCACTGGAGTTCTTTGAGACGGTAGACCCGGATTTCTTAGAAACGTTGGACGGAGATATCGACTTGGTAGGGGATTTGCTGGGAGACTTGCTGTCCCTTCCGCCCAGTGACGTCATATATCTGTCTATGGCTTCCGGTCCCATCCTGCAGATTTCCAAAGGAGGATGTAATAAAGGATTTCCGTTCAAGGCAGAGGACGTGTAACGGTAGCCCCAGTCTAGTTTCGTTAACCTACCGAAACTTCTGGGCAGCTGTCGGATTCTGTTGTTTCCTAACCAAAGACACCTAAGCTCGACAAGATCGCAGAATGAGTCCGGAAGTCTGGAGAGATCATTGATGAAGAGCAGAAGCGACTCGAGACTCTTCATTTTGCCAATCTGTTTGGGAAGACTTTTGATGTGATTGTCGCTCATGTCGAGAAACTCCAGATTTTCAAGTTTCGTCAGCTGAATGGGAAATTCGTGGAAACGGTTGTTGGCTGCATGAAGGCTTTTTAGGTTTTTTAAATTCTGAAATCCCGAAGGAAGTGATGTCAGCATGTTGTTGCTGATGGCCATTCTTTCTAACTGATGAAGGAGAGATAACTCTGGTGGAAGTTCTTTCAGTTCGTTGGTATCCAACATCAGCACTCGCAAGTTGACCAGTTTTCCGATGTATCGTGGTACCTCCGGCAGTTTGTAGTCCAAACAAGCTTCTCTTTCTGGACTTAAATCTAACACCTCCAGTTCGTGCAGACTGAACACAACATCGGGTAACTGGGAGAGATCCTTTCCACGTATTTTCAGTTTCTTCAGGCCGTAGTAAAGAGGGTCTTCGGATTCAATTCGAAGTTTATATTTCTTCATGAGTGACGTTGCTGCCATTGTATCGATTCAGTTAAATGTATTATAAACACGTTAAATTAAACGACAAAGATAGCCCAGCAAAATACTGTTTTTGTAAGAAGACAGCATGTCTCTAATTAACACACACACAACTCATCTGTCCGGTGAAAGCATCAGTAAGAAGTTATTAACGCAGATCACGACAGATACACACAAACCCGCTTCACGACAGTCTCGGTCCAGTCTGATTCGCTTGTAAGCTTGTAAGCGAAAATCAAACAATATCGAACTTGACTGCCCTGCCCTTCGCGCTGTAGTAACCCTCAGTCGTAAGCCGAGAACAATAGCGAGTTAACAAACTGAGCACTTTGTCTAAATCCTGCCTTCACCCAGTGAAAGGTTTCAGTAAACGTTTGGCAAGCTGCGCTACCAACGCCTCGGCAACCATACGTCACATGTCCCGCCTCTCCCAATAGAACGAACAGAAAAAAATGAAAAAGAAAAAGAAATCAGTCTATTAGATACGGGTGGCAATCAGTCATCGACGCTCGTTGTTCCTTTCATAAAAAAAAAAACATTTCTTTAATCGCTGTAAAAGGGATAAGACGTTAGATTGTTAATAGCTTTCAAAGTGAAACGATACCGACCTATGCTCGGGTTACATAATTTATGTATTATTTTCTGAACAATAAAACAGAGAATATGTAGTAAACCTTGATAGGAGAAAAAAAAAAAGAAAAAAACGCAAACCAGTATAACAGTTCAGTTAGGATTTGCTTTAAGACTGGATTTATGAAAAAAAAAAAATAAAAAAAAAATAAAATAAAATAAAATAAATAAATAATAATAATAATAATAACAATAATAATAATATATTTTTACTATTTATTTATTTATTTATTTTTTTTTTTTTTTATTATTATTATTATTATTATTATTATTATTATTATTATTATTTTATTATTATTATTATTATTATTATTATTTATGGAATAGTTGTATATATACGGTATTTTTACATTTATTAATTATTATTATTAATTATTATTATTATTATTATTATTATTATTATTATTATTATTATTATTTATGGAATAGTTGTATATATACGGTATTTAGCAGATAGAGCATGCATTACAGGAAATGTCAAGAGCCATAATATATATTACACTGAAGAAAAAAGCAGTAATAATGTTAAGAGTAAAACCAGTCACGTGTTGACAGAAAGAAAAGAGGTGAATGTAATGTGTTACCGCGTGGTAACGACAATCGATTGTTAGTCTTTAGAAGGCGATGTGTACGGCTGAAAACAGATAATGCAGTGGTATACAATGAATAATGTATGTGACTATGATTTTATGGGTTACTGCAGGTTCATATAAAATACCCAACTGTCTAGTAGTTATTTCTTTATCATTCAGGTTTACAGACCCGGTGTAAATAATTTTTATCTTTTTTATTTTTATTTTTTTAATCTAAATGGAAAGTCAAGTTTGTGTAATAGACGGTATGCACACAAAGAGTGTTTACTTACATACATAAGTATATCAATACACATGTATATATATACATATATAGGTTGACGGAATGTTGTTATGAAAACCTGATCGGACCTGAGCTTAGTTTTAGTGGAGGTGCGTAAATCGGCAGATAAGTGAAGTATATGTTCGTAATTTTACATCATATTTTGTAGAATCAGATTTATCATTTATTTTATTTTTTTATTTTTTTTTTTTAATCATATAGGTATCTGTATGCAGTGGCGCAGATACGGTATGACACGTATGGTATGTGTCTTAGGCGCCACTTCACGATGGACGCAACTGAACTCTTTCTGTTATACCTGACTGGTATTTTTCAGCTGATTTTATGGTAATGCTATTTGAAAGTTGGCCTCGGATGTTTGGTCAGGGGTGCAGTTCAGTGCTTGCCACCGGCGCTGTTTTTAAATAGATACGCTCCTAGCTGTAATATTACTATATCTCTGATGTAAGACTTTTACAAGGCAAATACCATGCTCTAGCAAAACAATCGTGATTCTAATGGAAAATATAATTATCTGTTCCTTTTCTCAGTTAACATACATATATATTAGTTTGCAGTTATAATCATATTAATTAGTTATTTATTGTGCATTGACTCTGTTCTCTGTAATGTGTTAAATTGATTTTTACACCAAAGGGGAGTGGTGCCCCAGACCCTAGAATCCGCCGCCAGAATACTGCTGATAAAATAAATAAAGCAGAATCACCGAGTTACGTTCATTTCAGTTATTAAAACAGAATGTTTTCAATATGCTGACTGTTTTTATTTCTTTTATTTCTTTATTTCTTTATATTATATTATATTATATTATATTATATTATATTATATTATATTATATTATATTATATTATATTATTTATTTATTTATTTATTTATAATACAAACGATTTATCGACGATCGATCAATAAATGTGATTATGTGATTGCGTAAAGTACCCGTCTTCTGTATATATCATGTGAGAGAGAGAGAGAGAGAGAGAGAGAGAGAGAGAGAGAGAGAGAGAGAGAGAGAGAGAGAGAGAGAGAGAGAGAGAGAGAGAGAGAGAGCACGGTAAAAAAGTAATAAATCTCTATTAAAAGGTGATCACGAGTGATAATCAGCATACATAACACGGCTTTCTCCAAACTGATGTAACGTGCTTAGAAACGATGTAAATATTTTCACTGAACTAACGACGCAAAAACACGCTTAAAGATTTTCCTTTGATCTTATTTCTAATCAGCTTAAGCAACAGACTGAAATAAAAGGATTAAAACCACGCCTAGAAGTGAAACAAATGTTTGACATTTCACATACATATGCATGTGTGTTGATTTATCTACATGAATTATCTTTAAGAAAATTTATTCGATTTTGAATAGCATTCGAGCAGAAGGTAATTAATTATTAATTTTAAAAAGGACACCTGATTTTATTTATTTATATGTTTTATTTATTTATTTTATTTATTATTATTATTATTATTATTATTATTATTATTATTATTATTATTATTATTACGATTATTATTATTATTTCTAAGAAAGAAATGAAACCATAGTCAATTTGGAAAAAAAAGAAGCTTATTATTTTATTCTTATAACTGGAAAGTATACGATAATATAAAAAGTATTCCGACACAGTTAAAGGTTTGTTTAATAAAGTAGATTTTTATTTACTTATTATTATTATTATTTTTTATTATTATTATTATTATTATTATTATTATTATTATTACGTTTTTAATCATTTTTGTTATTTATTTATTTATTTATTATTTTTTATTACACTGCTATTTGACATTCAAGAAAATCTCTTCGATTCCAGTAGTTCCGCTGACATTCTGTTAACACTGAATACATATTGTGTATGTAACTACTTACAACAAAAGACACGCAGTGGGCTAACAGAACTGTTTAATTAGTGAACGTTATTACATTTTGGTACATAGCAACATTCTGGGAATGGCCCAAGTGGATCGCTCTTCAGATGGAAGTGACAACCAGGAGCCGGATAATCAGGACATCTTCAATATGAAACAACAACAATAACAACAACAACAACAACAACAACAACAACAACAACAACTATTATAATAATAATAAAAATAATAATAATAATAATAATAATAGTAATAATAATAATAGTAATAATAATAACAACAACAACAATAATAATAATAATAACAATAATAACAACAGCAACAACAACAACAATAATAATACTACTAATAATAATTGTAGTGGTTCTGTTAGTAGCAATACTAGCAGTAGTAGTAGTAATAATAATGAATATAATTTATTTATATTTTTTAAAATATCTGTTAAACATTACTACATAAAAGAAAACACCATTAGCCCATAAATCTAACTTTTTCTTTCTTTCTTTCTTTCTTTTTTAAATGTTTTTATATTTAAGTACACGAAGGTGAAAGATAAGAGGCAACAAAGTGAAATGTCTCACGTTTCTTTGTATCGCACTAGTCGATCACGTCTCAGAAAGCAGCCGTACTTGACACACTCTCCACTGGGATACCAAACATCTCCGTCCTGGTGTTGTCTCCCCTCACTGTCAGTGCAGTTCCCTGAAATGAACGAAATCAAGTGAGATTTTGTTTCAGCTTTATTTTTAGTTTTAATTTTTAATTTTTAATAAACAGATTATATTTGTCTGTACAATTATCGGTTCGTCCATCCACCAGCCAGCCTTTTTGTTTATTTTTCTGTCTGTCTCTCATTTCTCTCGTCTATCTGTCCATCTGTCTGTCTGATTATCTATCCATCTATCCATCTGTCTTTATGTATGTCTGTCTCTGTATCTATCTGTCTATCTATATCTATTTATCTGTATATATATATGTATATGTTTGTATCTGTTTATATCTATTTATGTATGTATATATATATATATATATATATATATATATATATATATATATATATATATATATATATATATATATATATATATATATATATATATATATATATATATATATATACATATACACACACATAGTAGTGTTATTATTGTTTATAATATATATATTATAAACATATTATATATGTATTATAAATATATTATAAACAATAACACTACTACTACAGCTACTAAAAATACTACTACTACTAATAATAATGACACCAATAACAACAACTACATCAACTACTACATCAACAACAAAAAATTAAAACCTTTATATCTATCAAAAAATACAGAATGTAAATTAAAAAAAACAAAAACTGATGGGCATAAAAAGAAAAACAGCTGTAAAGTAAAAACAACTTGTATTTCGTAACTAGTATTAAATATTCCTTTCTGTCGTATTGTTGAATCAGAGGTTATCAATATTTAAACACTGTCTTGATAAAACATTAGAAAAACAAGCCAAATATTGAAATACTAATTCAGATAAGAAAATGACCTTGACAGTTATGTTTGCATGTTATGATTCTTGAATGTTCAGTTTACATGTTTATTCATTCATTCATTCATTCATTCATTCATTTTCTTATTTAATTATTCTTTATGAGTTCTATATTAAAACAGTTAAATGCTTGACGTGAATGTGAAAGTATCTTCTGTCGTTTTTATTATCTCTCTGCCAGTCACTTTATAAAAATTCTTAATCTGGTTTGTGGTCATGTGTGTGGGTGTGCCGTCTATTTGCATAGCTCTAACAGGTTTATCTCATAATCGACATTACTGAATATTCTCTTAATCAAAATATATTAAAACTTAATTCTGACCAATCACTCTAAAATAAGTAATCTACAGGTTTTTTGTGCATCCGCCATTTTTAATTTTTTTTTTTTTTTTTTTTTGTTTTTTTTTTTTAAATTATATGCTTGTCTTATTTGAACGATAATTTAGAATAATATATATCAGACTGGCTTTGTCCATTAAATTATTTTTTCAGCGATGATGAATGATACAAAATTATTACCCACCTTCTTGAAACTCTATAGGAGCGTAAATGCCTGTAAAACAAACTGAAAAAAGAAGACAAATTAGTAACAACGTGTACATTGTGTTAGATTTTCACTGCAAAAACGATCTACACAATAAAACAGCTGTACTATCGCACGATAAGACTTTTATTCTCATAACCACAGTTTTCTGATAGCAGACTTCATTTCTTTTATTGTTTAACCATTAATACGATCTGTGTTAGAAAATCCATGGGATGACAGATATTATTAATATTATTATTATTATTATTATTATTATTATTATTATTATTATTATTATTATTATTAACAGCAACAACAACAATAATTTAAACAAACAAATACTGTGGTAAGCTACTTAAAAATTGAGATTTCTTTGTGCAGGTATATGAATTACTCGACATATATGAACATATTAAGTAAATAATATTTTACACTTTTTATTTCTATATCCTGGTTCTTATATCAAAATCTGTGCTGTATCAAAATGAAAGGACGACTCAGTCTGTGTAATACTTTGTTAAGGATAGAAGCATAACTCGACCAGCAGTAAGACATATTTTATATACACTTCTCCAGAAACAGGAAAAAAAAAACATAGAACTATCCAAATGCATTCTCTGAGAAGAAAATTAATCTCCGACATATCATACTCACCCTATTAATACGTTTCAGATGAAATATGGTCATCTCAGTCTCTGGCAGGAAATATCTCTTACATTATTTTTTGTTATTATCTCCAACAAATAACAAACCTTAGACTTCTTTACAAAAGATGGCATTTTCATTTCCTCGTATCTTTTCCTTTCTTGTTAGATGTTAGTGTTATTGTATTGCTTTCTGTTATTATTATGCATCAAACCGATGATCTTCAATTCAAATCGAATAAAAAGAAAATTAAAAAAAGATTGTTCACTGGAGTTCGAAATATGTTTTTGATTTAAGCGACTACAGGAAAGCCTCATTAGTAAGGTACGCAGTTTTTAATGACGTCACTAATGTAATTGACGCAACATCTCTACGTTAAAACGTAATCACGATAGAGATCTATTTTGCCTGCATACAAGTAGAAGATATCTAACAATGTGAGTAATTATGAGTCAAGACTACATCACAAATATATAAAAGAAAGACCAGGAAGGCATCCACGGTTTCAGGGGATTAATCAGATTGTTATGAGTTTCAGTACAAAAAGAAAAACAAAAACAAAAACAAAAAACCTGATCGATAAACTGGAAGAGTATTAGTGTCGGGTGGCTCCATTCTATGTCCATATTATACATATGTAAGATATATATACTCACCCTGATGTGTGTATGTATGTGTGTGTGTGCGTGCGTGTGCGAATACTCTTCCAATATTTTAAATTATTATTATTATTATTTTTATTATTATTAATTTTACAATGCATTATAATGTTCTAATTACATAATATATAATATTTGCATCATTCAGTAAAATTGCTAAAATTAAATGTTTCAGATCACTAGAAGAGATGGTTTAGCTACGAAACGTATTGGTAAAGTGCTACAAACGAAAAGCCATTAACGAATTTTAATTGGAAAAAATCAAACCAAGTAAAAGAAAAAGGAAGAAAGAAAAAAATCAACAACAAACAAAGAGAATAAACTAAAAACTATTTTAATGGAAATCCTCCATTCGTCAGAAAATTAATATAGAAATAATCAAAACAAGTAAATAAAGACTTTATAAAAATAAGAGGATAAGGAACAGAAGGAGAAGAGAATGTAGATATTCAAATTAAATAAAGTCAGTAAGAAAAATGAACGAAGAAAAAGAGGACGATGATCTGTTTCTAATGAGCTGGGCTGAAAATGATGACGAACTTGCGAGTCCTTTTCCTCAACCCCAGAACGTCGATTTCAACAGAATCATTGAAATGGACAACCGAGCTCTTAGCGTGAGTATCAAGTCTGCAACTTATTTTATTTATCTTTTTAACAGTGTGTGTGTATATGGTCCATATAGGTGTGTGTGTGTGCGTGTGTGTGTGTGTGTGTGTATTTGTGTGTGTATGCTGTGAGTGTGTGTCTGTGGTTTTGTGTGCACGAGTGTGTGGGTGTATTGTATTGTCAGAACGTCGATTTCAACAGAATCATTGAAATGGACAACCGAGCTCTTAACGTGAGTATCAACTCTACAACTTATTTTATTTATCTTTTTAACTCTGTGTGTTTGTGTGTGTGTGTGTGTGTATGTGTGTGTGTTGTCCATATAGGTGCGTGTTTGCGTGTGTATGTTGTGAGTGTGTGTCTGTGGTTGTGTGTGTACGCATGTGTGGGTGTTTTTTGTGTTATGTGGTGTACGCGTGTACGTCTGTGTGTTTGTGGCTGGATGAGTGTGTGGGTTTCAGGAACGATGAATAAAATTAAACGATTCTTATAACAAAGAGAAAATAATATCAGCGTCAACCGTGAGAATGTTTGTTTGTTTATGGTGACAGATGAGAAATTGATATCAAGAATAGTTTAAATGACTGTAGATCATTAATTTGGAAACAGAAACGAGCTTATGAGACCATTTATTCATTTCGCCACAACTAAACACATTTTAGTATTTTCACATCTGTTACAGATTCCCGCTGGCTTTGTGAGAAGACCTCTGTTCGAAGTTGTCAGGTATCTGATAGAGACGGCTGAAAACGAAGTGGAGGTCGCACGCGTCTTGTTTCGCTGGATCACCGCTCAGAACGTCGATCAAGTAATTTGCAATGTCCCGGATCTAAACTCTCTTCCTGGAGACTACGCATGCGTATTGCTGCAAAAAGTCAAAAATGGCAGACTCGAATATTCTGATATTTACAGAGATATGGCCAGGTAAATATTTTAGTATATGTAAGAAATAGCGGTTTCATTTTTAAATAAATATAGAATGAAAAAAAAAAGTGAGTGAAGAAAAAAAAAAAAAGAAACCCAGAAAAAGAAAATAACTAAATAAAAAAAAGTAAGTAAAATAAATAAATAAATAAATCTGGCACAATTCACTGTTAAGCTAAGTTTCCATAAATGCGGTATGCGAACACGGCATGTGTTGTATTAGAAGGAAATGCATATAGAATAATTGCATAGTCAGTAATATGCGATTCGTCACTTGGCCGCGAATGCGAAAAACTGAACTGCTCCAAGTTACAATTTGTGTGGCATCTGTGTTCAAAATCGAAATTTTACAATTAAAAACAAAACGCACAATTTCAGAAACAATCACCGAACAACTCACTGAACTAGACCGCTCCCCTGCTATCCAAAGCTACTGGATCACAAGAAGGACCCTGTTAATATACAGTACAAGGAAGAGCATATCAGAAATATTTGCTGTGAATAAGTTTAATGCTAATCAGGCTAGAGCATCAATGGTCATACATATTCAGCTATTCCTTCCTCTCACATAAAGAAAATCCAGCATCTCAGCAAGGAAATCCCCCAAAACAAAATAATATAGAGATTGAAAACGCATGGAAAACTTCATATGGAATTTTACAAATCGCAGAAAGCACGATGCATGCTGCATTCGCAGTTAATCAAATCTTAGCTTTTGTCTTAATTGTCACTTTAACAATGGCAAAATATTAATCAATTCCATTACATCTTAAAATCTTTTTTAATGTTACAGTTATTCTAATCTTGAATGCGTTAAGATATCAGGAGTCCGCAAAATTCTCTCAGACGAGCCCTGTGCCACTGTGTGCAAGCTTATCGACTGGACGTGGGTGTCTGTTTTGCTGGAGGGCCGCTGGAGATTGATTGACTGCAGCATGGGAGCCATCTATTGGCAAGAAACCGAACAAAGCGTCCTAGAACAGAATGAAGAAACTGCAATTAGTAATAATGAAGAAACTGCAATTAGTAATAATGAAGAAACTGCAATTAGAAATAATGAAGAAACTGTATTTACTAATAATGAAGAAACAGCAATTAATAATAATGAACAAACATCTCTGATTTCCTTTCTCAATAATTTTTACTTTCTGACTAATCCAAAAGAATTAATATTGTCACATTTTCCAGATCATGAGCACTGGCAACTCTTAGCAAAACCTGTGAAATATGCGGAGTTTGTCAGTTTGCCTTTTATAAATCCCCAGTACCGTTATTACTCGGTCCAGACAACTCGAAAGGACAGGCTGGACGTTTGGGCGGATAACGGGGAAGTTCTGTTGGAATTCACTTTCCCACACACTTTGCCTAATTCACTGTCCTATAGACTGAGAAAGATCGGGGAAAAGAAGTACACAGACTATAAGGAACGTCTGGAAAATGATCCTGACAGTAATACGGTTAGAATTAACATAAACCTTCCCGCAAACGGTCTGTATGTCATCGACATGTTCGGTAAAAGTAGTCCGGAGCTGCCGAATACTCAACTGTGTCATCTGTGTTCGTATTTGATTCGTTGTTTGAATACTGACTCAAATTTAGAAGTATTCCCATCCAGTGAAATGATGAAGTCGGGTCCTCCTTCGGCAGCAGAAGAGATCGGCATGATTCCCGTCAACAACAGCGAAAGTCTGGTGACGACTGTTGACGGAAAAGCAGAAATCGTCTTCAATTTACGAAAACCGTTAATATTTGATCAGAAATTAGTCCCCAAAAATTCAACTCGCGAACTTGATTACAATTACGCTCTGAGTAGAATAGAAAACGGACAAGTCGTGTTCAATGTCACTCCGCCTAGTGAGGGCGACTATTGTTTGAAAATATACGCCAAAGAACAGAAGGAAGACGGCGTATTTCAAAACGTCTGTAACTATTCAATACGATGCCCGGGCGTTGCGGTCACACCTTTCCCAAAGGAAGCCTCTGCTAGTGTTGGAGTGTCGGGTTCCTGTGATCGACTGGGACTCAAACTGATTAGTCCGCGGTCAGCGATCACATATACTCCCGAAGAAGGAAGAATGTCGGTGACGTTTCAGGCTTCTAAAGAAGTCCAGCTGTTACCTACTCTGCAGTACTGCAACGAGGAAGGAAACGCGGAACATCTTCCAAACTGTGTCGCGCAGACCAAACACAGGAATCGCATAAATCTGCGCTTGAAATTTCCGAAACTTGGACTGTATCTGTTTTCACTGTACGGCAGGAACCCCGATGAGGACAACGATTTCACGCAGGTTTACAACGCTTTCATACACTGTGACTGGCCGTTAAAGGAAATGTCCGTGGAACCCACTTACCTTCCTGCATGGAAGCCCAGTTACAAACTTCACTGGCCAGAAGAGAGTAATGTTCAAGACAGGTCGAATTTAACTTTTTACTTGACGATACCAGATGCTTTCGACGTAGTTGTGAACATCCTGGAGAAGAAATATCATATGAGAAAACTGGACGATAATTTATGGGAGTGTTTAATTCCAGCTGGTTCTCCCAAATCAGTGTTTGAAATCATGGCTTGTCTAGATAGTCGCTTGATGTCATATCTACCAGTGGTCAAGCTTGAAGTGAGTGAGCCGTTTTTATTATTATTATTATTATTATTGTTGTTGTTGTTGTTGTTGTTGTTGTTGTTGTTGTTGTTGTTGTTGTTGTTGTTGTTGTTGTTGTTTTTTTTTTTTTTTTATTTATTTAGTTAGTTAGTTAGTTAGTTAGTTATATAATTCTGCTATTATTTAAATTTACTTTTACATAAAAGTTTTATACATCACTTTAAAATATATCTTGTATTTATCGCTAAAATTTCTTTTAAATAATAGGCTATAACACTAAAATCTTAACAGTTGTTTTTGTACAGTTTATAGCTAAAAACATTCAAATAACAACCTTTAGGTATGAATTTTGTCTACATTCCATGTTTTGAGTAACCCTAAAGCAATATACACCATGTATTTAATTTAGCAAAACTGGTGTGGTTAACTTTATTATTTTGTGTCCTTGTTGTTCTTGTTTTGGGGACTTTTCTTTTTTTCTTTCTTTTTTGTTTTTTTAATTATTATCATTATTATTATTATTATTATTATTATTATTATTATTATTATTATTCGTTCGTTTGTTCGCTAATGTTTTGGTTTTTGGGGGTTTTTTGTTTTGTTTTTCAGGTCAAACCACAATCTATCAGAGATGTAAACGACTCGGAAGAGGACGGCTTCCATAAATCAATCCAGGCAACAGAAATGAAAAAAGTGAAATGGCGTGATCCTCCGAAAAACTCTGAGTTGGTACATAAAACAGATGATGATGATGATTCTCCGCCATCGAATTCACAAAACAGCAAAAACGTTCACACCTCAATGGAATACGGCGACTTCGTTATGGCTTCCTCAGCCTGTGAAGAGTTTGCGTCAAAAGATTATCATACTGTTAAAAAGTCTATGGTTAGTGTGTTAGAATTTAATCTGAAAGTTTTAACTGAAGTTGAATTGAGAGTCTTACTAGAATTTAAATTTAATGTCTTACTAGAAGTTAAACTGAAAGTGTTACTAGAAGTTAAACTGAAAGTGTTACTAGAATTTAAACTGAAAGTCTTACTAGAATTTAAACTGAAAGTCTTCGCTAAGAGTCAAACTTAGTAAATTCTGTAATATCATATAAATGTAAAATGTAAAGTTTTAAATATAGTTATGATGTTTAGCTTCTGATGTCTCTGTTTCTCTTTTGTATTATTATTATTATTATTATTATTATTATTATTATTATTATTATTATTATTATTATTATTATTATTATCATCAGTTTTCCGTTTTCCTTATCTTAATAATTTTATCCTGTTGTTCATTTCTGAAAAGATCACGAATGCAGACAACGATTCAAAGACAGTCCTGACCACCAAGGTTAAACGTAACAGAAAGAAAGTCTACAAGAGAATGTCAAATACAACAGATTCAAACAGTTCAGTAGAAAATAACAACCGGTTTGTGCTTGAAGAGGAAAAGCCCAAAGCGTTGCATGCCACTGGTAGTACTGAAGATCAGACAGAAGCCGCATCTGACAATAATTCTTTAGAGAAACACGAATCTGAATCTCAAGAAGACGAGTCAAAGAAAATCTCTTCAGTCGACAGCAAAATATCTGCGTCAGAAGAAATATCCAGTTCCGAGGATACAGATTCTGAACAGGAAGTAAGTAGCCAACATTAATGAATTATCTGTTCATAACTGTTTTTTTTTTTTTTTCTGACTGATAGAAAAGGAACAAGAAGAACAAGATGATGATGATGATGATGAAAATGAAGACGAAGAAGAAGAATTTAATCATTTCGACATTCTGATACAGAATGAGACAAATGATCATCTTGAAAAACATAATACAAACATACACAGACGTCAACACAGACAAACACACACACAGATACAAGCACGTATTTGTGCATATGTGTACATGCACATAGGTACACGTACATGACTATATACATACCTGTGTACGTACGTATTTATGTATTTATATACGTTTATATATTTATATATAAAATTAGGAGGTTGGAATTATTCTTTCAATATTATTATTATTATTATTATTATTATTTATTAACTGTTTTCTACAGAAAGAAGAGTCCTGTAAGAAGCAGCAGAAATCGAAGACTAAACTGAGAGAAAAAGCAGAGAAAAAGAAACAAAATAAAAATTACAGTACGTATTGTTATCTGCATTGTAAACTTAGAGATGTAAATATAGTCAAATAAATAAAAGTTTGAATTTTTTATCCATTTTTGAAGTCTGTATTCTAGACATATTAACCAGAAATATATAGATATGTAATGCGACTTAATTATGTAAATATTTAGCTATATATATATTATATATAAAGAGAGAGAGAGAGAGAGAGAGAGAGAGAGAGAGAGAGAGAGAGAGAGAGAGAGAGAGAGAGAGAGAGAGAGAGAGTTTCTTCGAAAGATTTTTAACGATTGATCAAATCAAGAAATTGTTGGGGGTTTTTTTATTTTTAGTTTATTTTTTTATTTTTTTTATTTATTATTATTATTAGTAGTAGTAGTAGTAGTAATGGTATTTCAAAACCTATTTTAGAAGAGCGGAGAACAAGTATAAAAAATCGCCTGATATTCAGTGTACAGCGGAAGGACAAAGCAGGATTAAAAGCGGCAATTGCAGAGGCCCAGGCAGAGAATATCGCTTTGGATTCGATTGAATACGCCCAGGCCTTGAGAACAGTGTCAATGCTGAACCTAAGAGATGGTAAATGATATTAGTTTTTTCTCTCTCTCTCTCTCTCTCTCTCTCTCTCTCTCTCTCTCTCTCTCTCTCTCTCTCTCTCTCTCTCTCTCTCTCTCTCTCTCTCTCTCTCTCTCTCTCTGTTTATATAATTACGATCGTTTATATATATATATATATATAATACAAAATATCCTAATTCATTGTCAAACGTCTTTCAGAAATTGTAGAATACATCGACAAGAAAGACTTAGAAGGAATTAAAAACACACTGTGGTCTATAGAGACTGCTGGGTTTGCGGAGGGTTTGAAACATGACGTGGCGCATGCAAGGGCCAGTATTAGACTGCTGAAGAGAAGAATTCGGAGCCAGCCTAAAACTGACGCCATCGACATTCCGACATTGGCCGAAATATACCGATATCGCGATCCACCACCGGTCGTTCACCGAATGTTTATGGCTATATTACTGTTGTTGGGTATTCATGAAGGAATCACAAAGGTTTCACATTTATATACATATACTTTGACGGGTTTAAATCATACCATTCTTGATGTTGTTGTTTTCTTTCATCTTCTTCTTTTTTTTTCTTTTTGTTTTTAAATACAAATTTAAAAAAATCAAAAACAGCATGAATGTATGTATGTATATATGTATGTATGTGAATATGTATGTATGTATGCATGTATGTGTATGTATGTACGGACGTACGTATATGTGTCTGTGTGAATGTATGTACACTGTATATATTTACATATGAATGTTTGTTTCTGTATATGACTATATATGTCAATAATATATAATTATATATGTATATATGTATATGTATACATGTATACTTATATACATATATAATTATATATTATTGACTTACATAGTCATATACAGAAACAAACATTCGTATGTATGTATGAACGTATCAGTATGGTAATATATGTATGTATAATATGTATGAATGTACGTATGTATTATTTATGTACGTACGTGTGTATGTATTTGTATTTCAGAAATGGAAGAGATGTCAACAGATGTGTGTGATATTTGGTTCAGTGGGTCTCAGCAGACGTCTTCATCACTTGAAGGTCAATGACGTACATCCGAACATCGCCGCAAGAGCTCGCCAGATACTTCAGATGTTCCTGCAGGAGGAGGCGGAAAGTGTCAGTCCGGGAGTTGGTACTCTGTATCGATGGGTAGGATTTAAATAAATAATAATATAAAGATAAAATGTCAGGTAACACTGTATGATTCATTTCCTGAACATAAAGATTTTTTTTTTTTTTTTTTTTTTTGTATTCATTTCTATTGCTTGAAAAAATATAACAACTTTAGAGTTAGTTTTTGTTATTTATTTATTTATTAAGATATTTGTGGTAGGGGTGGTTCCATAGAATAGTAGAACAAATATCCAACAACAACAACAATAATTGTTATTGTTGTTGTTGTTGTACATGTCTCACCATTATTAATCGTTAATAATAAATGCATAGATAGATCCTTGAGAAAATACATTTGCAAATCTTCATTATTTCTTTAACTGTCGAGTATTTTCAATCTGTTTTTTCTTTTATTTTGTTTTATTTTAATTTTTTTTCATTATCTTTTAATTTTATTTATTTATTTATATTTTTTCTCCTATAAAATGATCTACATCTAATGATAATAACTGTCTGTGTGTTTATTTCACAGACTAAAAACATGATCGAGAGTGTGCTGGAATGCTCTGAAATGGAGGATGAAGACACACCCATTGAACCAGCCTCAATTAAATACCAGAAGCAGCTGTTTGACATCATCTGATAAAACATGCGTGAAATCTGCAGTTGTTTTACAAATCTTATATCACATAAACATATCCATATCCATATATATATATAGACACATATACACGTGTACATAAAAAAATTAAAATTAAAAAATAAGTAAATAAATAAATAAATAAATAATAAAGAAAAAGAAATCGAAAAAATAAAAAAATAAGATGTATATAAATACCTAATAATTATGAATAAAATAAAAAAGAATTTGTACAAAAAATATATTTATAAATAAATAAATAAATAAATAAATAAATAAATAAATAAATAAATAAATAAATAAGTAAATAATTAAGTAAATAAATATATAAAAATAAATAATAAAAATAATATAAAAGAAGAAGGAAAAAAATCGGAAAAAAAAATTTTGAATCATGGTTAAAACGTTACCTTTAATACAACACTAATAAGTATTTCTAAATTTTTTATATTTAATATTTAAAACTTAATGTTTATAAGTAAATAAATCAGTATTTAGTAATTAAACAGATGATAATCGAGTTCAGTTATTTTAATTAGAACTGTTACTCATTTCAACTGACTGTCTGTCTGTCCGTGAAACATTCAAATTCTTAGAGGTTCATGTAAACATGTTTCTTTGTTTATACAACTGTATGTAAATAACATTTACAAATATTCATAGCAAATGTATATTCTGTAGTTGATAAAATGAATGTACTTTAGACTGACCAATATATATATTCTGTTTTATTTTATTTTATTTATTTATTTATTTATTATTATTATTATTATTATTATTATTATTATTATTTTTATTATTATTATTATTATTATTATTATTATTATTATTATTATATTTGTTGTTGTTGTTGTTGTTGTCGTTGTCATTTTTATTTGTTTTTATTTTTTTTTATTCTGAAGGCTGATGGTGATGAATTAAAATCACTTTTGTAACTCTGCCAATATCTACAAACAACATCTTGTTAATGATATACGTGCTGAGTTTAGACATTAATCAAGTCCTGAGATTTCACCACAAGTTACAGATGTGCTTTTAACGCAAGTTTACGAAGAAAATAACAACACCAACAAATGATTTAATATTTTATTACCACTTTAGTACATTGTGCTGGCACTGTGCCATGTAAACCATGCCCCATTAAAATGAAAAAAAAGATGGCACACTGAACTGAAGTATATATTGCAGCCTGTATTGTAAATAAATTCACCTTGACAGACCGTTGTGAGTTTGCATTAATTTTTCGTTAACGTTAATTAATGGTATCAAAAGCTTGTTTGCTATTACAAGATATGAAAACTTTAAAAGAAAATGTTTAACATAAATAAGCCCTAAATTACTGATCTGTTTATAAGTATACTTTAAAATAATAATGCAAAATAATAATAATTATATAAATAATAATATTTATAATAATAATAATAATAATAATAATGATAACTATAATAATTTGTTAAATAATAATAATAATAATAATAATAATAATAATAATAATTATAATTTTATTAAATAACAATAAAATGAAATAAGATTAATAATAACTGATGTAAGTATTGTACTAAAGGGACTGAAATGAAATCTCTCTCTCTCGTCTTTCTTACACGTACGAAACACGTGCTCAAACACACACAGCCAAATCTTTTTCATCATCAATATTCCTAACTCAAAGATACATGTTTTATTTTATTTTTTACACAAGCTGCTCTGTTGGTCGAACCATCATTTCATGTATCTAAAACACACAAAAAATGAATCAATTACAATTTAAAATGAAATAAATAGAGTTTTCAATCGTCCATTTGTTAGCAGTGTTCTTTGTAAAAACGAAATAATCAGTTTATATGTATATAGTATTATACAGAACTAGTAGATACAATTATTTATCATCTATAAATTTTATATAAGCATTTATATATAGTGTGTGTGTGTGCGTGTGTGAGTGTGTGTGAGTCTGTGTGTCTGTGTGTGTGTGTGTGTGTGTGTGTGTGTGTGTGTTTACCTGTACATGTTCTGGAGTAGATAAAGTAAATTCAACCATTTTGGCTATATCCTGTGCTTTCAGCGCCTATAATAATAATAATAATAATAATAATAATAATAATAATAATAATAATAACAACAATAACAGAAGAACTTGATGAAGAAAAATTACAACAATTATAATAAGAAGAAGAAAAAGAAATCAGAATAATAAAAACAACAATAAAACACTAAGAAAAAAAAAAAAAAAAAAAAATAATAATAATAATAATAATAATAATAATAATAATAAGGACAATAACAATAATAAAAAGTAGAAGTAACATTAGTTTCATAATAGGAAAATCAAAACAGGATGTTTTGCTTATGTGTGTGTGCGTATCTGAGTGTATGTCTGTGTTTGTGTTTCAGAGTATGTACTGATATGTATGCATGCATCTGTTTGCATAACATGTGTAGTCTATATGCCTGAATCAACTTCACTTGAGTCTGGGTTGTGTGATGGTATCATCCCTATTCTAGGTAGTTAACAAATCTAAAGATTCTTGCAAACACAACTCTGACCTGTCTTGAAGCATAGAGGTCCTCTGCAGCCTTCGCATCACCTAACATAGTAGCAGCAAAGTTTGTTTCAATCAGACCAGGACTTATGCTCTGAAATTAAAATATTTGTATTCAAATTATATATTAATGTAGTCCATAATAAAAGCCTTATGTGGTAATAGAATAATGAATGGTCTCAGTTCATATGAAATTGCATAAACTAAAAGGCTTTAACCTCTCAGCTGGTCTGTCTGTATTTATTGTTGTTGTTGTTGTTGTTGATGATGATGATGATGATGATGTCACCATTGTTATTGTTGCTGGTGTTATTATTTTTAACTTTCATTTTATGCTAGCAATTAATTTACTATTATACTAAGGTAATATTTATTTTATTAAGCTATACATTGAACGGTACTAGGTTGATCTAATTATAAACTATAACATTAAAACGGTAATGTACGTGTAGAAACGAACGTAATAAGGAGATTTGTGTTCATCCTCAAATTTAACATACCGTTACTCGAATGTGAGAGTTAATTCCCCTTAGTTCCCAGCGTATACCATCAGTCAAGGCAGTTAGAGCGTACTTTGTCGCTGAATAGAAATGACTCTTTCCAACTCGATGACCCGAAAGACTAAAATGTCATCAATATAGAACATAATCAGTCATCAGTTTCAAATTTTCTAATTTGCTGTCAAGTTAAGAAGAATAATTTTCATTCATTCCATACTGCATGAAGCAAACACACAATAATGTGTGTGTGAGAGAGAGCGAGGGAGTTTCCTCCCGTCTGTCTATTTATCTGTTTTCTTCTCATCACCTCTCTCTCTCTCTCTCTCTCTCTCTCTCTCTCTCTCTCTCTCTCTCTCTCTCTCTCTCTCTCTCTCTCTCTCTCTCTCTCTCTCTCTCTCTCTCTGCTCCTCTCACTTATGCACACCCACATACAATAAGCTATCATGCAAAGGTATTATATACGCAACTAACCTGTTGATATTTATGATGTGACCATCATCTACACCTCTCACTTTCATTGACTTCACTGATTCCTGGGTACACAAACACACTGCCATCACATTCACCTAAGACAGATAATAATAGCACGTATTATTAAAAATAATATATTACCATATTGAGAGAGAGAGAGAGAGAGAGAGAGAGAGAGAGAGAGAGAGAGAGAGAGAGAGAGAGAGAGAGAGAGAGAGAGAGAGAGAGAGAGAGAGAATTGGGACTCAAAGGAAAATTAATGGATATATTGTTTTAAAATCATCATGATAAATAGCATTTTGATTTTTTAAATGTTTTTAAAAATTAATAACAGTTTTAGCATCAACATCACTACAAAACAATATCAACAATAACAATACCACAACGACAATAACCAAAGAATCACAAAATCAATACCCAAAAATATATATTTCCCCTAATTACCTCCCACATATTTCTCCACTTGTCTTTGTCTCCGTCTATGATTGACGCATCCAAAGCCAACCCAGCACAGTTGATGCAGACGTCAACACCGCCCCAGTGGCGGGAAATTTCTGCAAACATTTCAAATATATCTTCTTCTTTTGTCAAATCACATTTTATTGGTAACATATCGCCACGCCCTGTCGCTTTCACCTCGTCTGCTAATTTCTGCAAAAAAACAATTCAAATTAACGTTTTTGAAATAATGGATTTATTTGGAAGATGAATACTGATTTAAAAAAAAAAAAAAATAAATAAATAAATAAAATAATAATAATAATAATAATAATAATAATAATAATAATAATAATAACAACAACAACAATAACAATAACAATAAATAATAAAAATAAATAAATAAATAAATAAATAAATAAATAAATAAATAAATAAGAAATATAAAAGTATAAATTAAAGGTTGTAACATATTTATCACTACATTACGATTTTCCACGTGTTTAGGAAGAAATCTATTATATCATTATGCAGTTATGAATATATCCATGCACACATTTCTGTAAACTGGAATATAGCTGTGTATGTAATCACACGAGATCAGAAGAACATGTTATACCTTCAGTTTGTCAAAACTTCTGGCGCATCCCACAACTTTCATTCCATGACCTGCCAAAAGTCTCACAGTAGCTTCACCAACACCCATAGAAGCGCCTGTTACCAAGGCAACGCGTCCAGACCATCTTTCCATATTTGTTTCTGTTAAAATAAAAAATACGGTCTTAAAATTCCAAGGATCTACAATTATTTGACTGACGACGAAAATGTATTTTGTAACGATAACGTAAAGGCCTTTAACTAATGAACAAATTATGTAATGCTATTATTTCATTACAGACACTTCAAGCACCTGTACTGTCGGTGATGTTGGTAGGAGATTGAAATGTTGACTGTATATAATTATGTTCAGATTTTCGTTGTTTGTTAGACAATACAGTTAAAATACTTTCTGATTCCTTATATTTGATTTAATTTTTTTTTTAATTTTCTGACTAGTCAGGCTTTTTTTTATTATTATTATTTTTTTTTTTTTCGCCGTCTACTTTGCACAGTACAACAATATCCTAATATCTGCATTATGAAAATGTAACTAGTAAACCGAAACGACTCATTCACAGGCATACTAAAATAATATGTTGTGAGCAGGGACGGATCTGTCATGAAACTAATGAAGCTTAAGCTTCAGAACCCCTGATATTTATTGCCTCAAAATGTTAATCCAAATCTGAGATACCGTGATTAAATTTAACAAAAAAAAAAAAAAAAAAAAAAAATGTTGATCTGTTTGGTATCAAACTCATTGTACTTGCGAAAGCCCCCAAAATATAGGTCCGCCGTTGGTTGTATGATCTAATATACATGTGTGTCTCACTATGTTTTATGTTCGACTAAATTATACACGGTATCTTCACCTTCACCATCGTTGGTAACAACAACAACAACAACAATAATAATGGTTATTTTCACCTATTACACGTTAACAAACTTACGACTCAGTTTGTAACGACTTTTGCTTCTATAACCTTTGACCCGCGCATGTGACAGAGAAATATTTAGCCGTACAAACCATTGTTAACACCAGTTCATGGTCCCCCAGTGTTTAAACATACACCTAACACCATGTGACAACAACTACAAACCTGCACAAAACGTCTGCCTTTGAGGAAAGCAGAATACAGAGACTAACACGACACGTTGCAACGTAGACTTTGTTTACCTCTCGTTTCAGTCAGTAACTGGAAACTGCACGTGACCTACATCGACCCACGCGTCATACTCAACACCGTAAAAAATCAATGCAGCTGCAAATTACACTCAGACATACAAGGGCAACATAATATTCTAAAACGTAATTTTTTTTATTACTTTTTTTTTTTTTTTTTCTTAAAATTATTCGTAAAGCATGCACTCGATCCAGATAGCATTTTGTGTTTTTGGCCTATTCATAAATGTTTTAAATTCCTCTGTGTTCAGCATTATAAATTAAAAGCAGTACAGTGACGACATTAGTAAACAGAATATATGATATATATTCAATAAAAATTTCAAACAATGGAATCTGTAAAACAATTTGGAACAAAGTATTAATATTAATTAACAGAAAAAAAGGAATATTTACGAGAAAAAAAGCTGTCTTTGTCCAAAACAAGACATTTTTGTAATTTATCACAAAACTGATTATATTTATGCATTTGCATTTATTTATTATTTAATTTATTAATTAATTATTTATATATAGTTTATTATTATTATTATTATTATTATTATTATTATTAATGTGTTTCTTAAAAAAAAAAAATAAAAAAAAAAAAAGATTTCAAAGAGGATTATGAGATATTAATAATGAATTATATCAATTAATAAATACAAAGACGAGGTTTTATAACCTTCACTTATGTGAAAACAAGTCAATGAAAATGATTCTGTAATAAACATATGCAAGTCTATGTTATGTATGACACATAAATATAACCATAAATATTTTACGTTTTGGGGACAAACGTGCTTGTTCTAAAGTACAGACTATAGAAAACAAATACTATGATCAACTGAGTTGAATCCTACGTGGGTGCTTTTGTTATTAATTGTATAACTGCATTGTTAAATAAATAAACAAATAAATAATATATATTTAAAAAAAGACCCAGTAGACCCAGAGATTTAAACAAAACAGATAAAACATTTGATGAAGCAGATGGAGTCAGGTATGATTTTATTCCTACAGTCTATGAGAGAAATTTTTTTTTTTTTTTTTTTTTTTTTTTTTTTTTATCACTTTCTTAATTAAAATTGTTAATTTAAAAAATGTAAAACAGATTAATTTTACATTTTATTTTTATAATGTTTATTCATATTGTCATTCCAACAAAGGTCACTTAACGTGTTGTCAGTTATGTTTTTTTTAAAATAAAATGTATAATTTTATACAATGAGCTAGAGAAAAGAAAGCAAATGTTTAAAGGTAAAAAACCCCAAAAATTTAACATAATTTGCAAAACAGTTCAAATTAACATATTTGCCAGTGTTTGGTAGTTTTTTTTTACAGGGGTAGTTCATTATACATTACCCAAAAATATTAATTTCTTTTTCATATCACATTCGTTAATAACTATCTGTAATATGTTTATTTCAAAATATTAAGAAAGGCATTATTTAACTCTTTTTTTTAAAATTATTACTATTTTTAATTTCGTGTATGATAAAATTGTAAAAAGCATTATTTCATTTTAAAGAATTGTAACAAACTATCATTCACAGTTCACTGCCTTTCAAGCTAAAAAAGTAGTAGCTTTAAGCAAGTATCAAAACTGCGTAAGACTAGTGAATAATCATGGAAATTACATATTACAACATTTCTTTCTAAAATGAAAACAATGTTTTTTTCTCTGGATAGGTAAGAAAATCCTTCAGCAGTAGTAAATTTCCTTTAATCAACTTGCCAAGAAAATGGCAGAAATCTACCTAATAAGTAACCATTGATTAGTGATGAGTTGAAATTTTGCTCTTTTTGAGTAGATCTCCAAACAGTTCTGATAAAGCAAGCAGAAAACGAGAGAGAGAGAGAGAGAGAGAGAGAGAGAGAGAGAGAGAGAGAGAGAGAGAGAGAGAGAGAGAGAGAGAGAGAGGGAGGGAGGGAGGAGAGAGAGAGAGAGAGAGAGAGAGAGAGAGAGAGAGAGAGAGAGAGAGAGAGAGAGAGAGAGAGAGTTTCAGTTATCTCAACTGGCTTAAAATCTTACATTAACACAGAAAAGACAGGAAAGTCTGTGAAGATGGTTAGGGTCACGTGACATCTGCAGAAATTTGGGCACGATGGTCTGCTGAGTCCAATCTAAGCCAAACTTTTCCACCAACTTCTTCACATTCTCAGCTGCTGCTTCTCAAATGGTTTACATTAAAAATAATTACTTAAAATTTAAAGCCATTTATCTGATGTTACTGCATTAATGATTTCAAACTTACTGTTAGCGTTATTATTATATGTGTATCACACACACACACACACACACACACACACACACACACACATTTAACATTTTTGATTATTTGTGATCTGTGAATAGTGAATAGGTAATTAATTTTTTTCTATTATAATGATGTATGCCCTGAAGACGACCATATAGAGTTGTCGTTCCTGAACAGTTTCAAATCGGGTACTACCAGTTCACTTCATCTGGCTAATAAACAATATTTGCAAAAATACAAGGCAGAATGTGAAAGAAGGTAGGTCCGAATGTCCCATTTTTTTTTTTCTAATATTCAGTTATCATTTTTTACTTGTTTCCCTGTTTTGCTTTATTATTTCAGTTACGTTATTTGCTGAGAATACAAATATATTTCCAAAAATAACTATTTTCTACCCTAAATATTTCAATGAAATTTTGCATACTATTTGAGAAATGCATCATTTGTATTTTGTATATGATTTAAAGTCTCGTGTACATACGACGATCATTTTGAAACGGTAAATTTGTAAGTTGATTCTCCGTTGTTTATCAAAGATGACATGCCAAAAAATCGGTACCCTACTGTGAATATGAAAACTATGTCATGATGTTTGTTGTTTTTGAAATTATGGTAAAAAGAACTGTGAAACAGAAACGCGAGTGAGGGAATCCTTTTGAAGGTAAAATAAAAACGCGTCACAGCAACCAGGCGACCTTCAGCAGCGGCGCACTGTCGTCTTTTGTCACATACCTAATCATATAATTATAATTAATTTAATTATATTAATAGAACAATCCAGTAATTCTTTTCAAAGAAATTATTAAATTCATTCCAATATCTATTGTTAGTAGTAGAAATATTAATGTTTTCAGGTAACAAAACATATTTAAAAAAAATAAAATAAAATAAAAAAATGAAATAATAATAAAAATTAAAATAAAACGGTTGATTAGGTGACTGAAGAGTGGACCATTGCCACCATGACTAGTCTGACTGATATTAATACCTTTAGGTTGGCTCGTCCCGTCAAAAGGGTAGCAGACTATAGCGTCACGTGACAAGGTTTTACTGACCTGAGACAGCTTAAACTACTAAATGACTATTCTGACCCCACAAGAAGTGAATATGGGCAATTGTTTTATATCTTAGATAAATTAACCACCAGTGGTAACATTCTAACTAATCTTTTAATTATTAAAATAAGTTATCTTAGTTTGTTACTTAGTTTTTTAAGAGTAAGTAAATACCACAGAATAACACTATAAAATATCCAATAGAAAAATGTTTGGCTGTCTTCTATCAATCAACATGCATGTTAACATAAAAAAAATAATAATAATAAAAAAAAAAAAATTAAATTACAATTGCCTGATCGATCTTTTGTCTTGATTACACGTCCCTCAGACAACGTGTCGCCAGACGACGCACCGATCAAACGATATCGTTTAACACACACGACGCCTATTTATAGAGATTACGCGCGTTCATGAAACACCTCTACAGACAGCCTTTCTGATATTATTTTGCCAATTTTGAGTTTGTTATAAAGTGTTTCTGAGTTTATATTTTCCTTGTACAGGTAAAACAAACTTAATTTTGGGTAAGATATTTTTTTTTTTATTTTACTTATTAATTAATTAATCATTTAGCGATCGTTTATTTTTGAGAAATATAACAAATGTGATAACAATTGTTACATTTAATTTCTACATTGGCTGTCTCAGACATAATCTCAGGGTTTTCCATGGAAATAAGAAAAATCTCATTTGATTTTCTTCCCATTCTCATAGTTATGCTCCCAGATAATAATAATAATAATAATAATAATAATAGTAGTGGGTATTAGTTGTTGTTGTAGAGTGGAAATTCCTACTTCCTGATAGAGGTCAAATAGAGAATGTTTTAGAAATAGTTCATTATTTCACCTGTAAATTAATTATATCATTTAAGGTTCGTTTCTTTTTGTTATATATTTCAAATGTGATAACAACGTTTTATTTAATTAGCTCGAAAAGACTAATTTAATTTTTTTTTTCTCTAGCTATGCTCACAAATAATAATAATAATAATAATAATAAATAGCAGTAGTAGTAGTAGTAGTAGTAGTAGTAGCATCAGTAGTAGTTGTTGTTGTATTGGTGTAGAGTAGTATGTAATGATAAAGGTAATACTGGGAATGTTCTAAAAATGTTAAGATGATATTTATACAGCGACCTTATGAATATCTGCATGTATTAAATAAAACTTGCTGAATGCTCGCTGTTCATGAAAAATTTCATTTATTATTATTGTCATTATTTTACTTAAATACTTCTTTATTTTTATTATTTTTTATTTTATTGTAAAGATGACCGTTGAAGACTGGTGACTTAAGTTCCAGAGGAAAATGTCGCTTAACGAATTACTTTTGATTGACATGAATGCTAATGGACCTTCTGTAAAAGGTAAGACAGAAACAAGAAAACAACTGATTGCCCAGTTATTAAGAGAAGAAGGACCTATGTTAGTTTTCACGCAAGCGTTTCTCTGGAAAGATATTCATAAAGGAGCATGGAAAAATATTAAAGTACCAGAGTGGTATAAATACATAGGGCACGATCACGCTGGATTCATTTATGACACAGAAATGGTAACTATGACTCGTCTTGATTATAGCCGAATAGTTCGTCGCGTATACGAATATCTGAGTGAAAAGAATGATTCATCCAAGACAGCAGAACTTTCCAGAATGTGCATTTGTATGATGGAAAGTAATGGCAAGCCAAGATTTAAATATCTCTGTATTTCATGGCATGGACCTCACAATAAAATCACAGAAAAGGCAATAGAAAAGGTCACGCGTTTTTTCAGTGAAATGGTGATTTTGATGAAGGCTGTATTCAAATGTCCTGTGATTGTCGGTGGTGATTTCAATCTGGAGGCAAGATTAGTTAAAAAGTGCATTCCTAAAGGACTGCGTGTGAAACAACCATCGGAGACCTCACCAGACATGTTCCTATGTGAGACATCGATAAAAATCGATACATTTCAGTCGATATCCTTCCCTGACGAAGAAGAAAAAGAAAAGAAACAAAGGGCATTCGATCATGTCCCATTGAAGATAACACTTCAACTACAAAAACAAAAATTATATTCCGCTGTGTGTCGTGAAGAATAATTCTCAAAGGGAGATTTTCTCACTAAAAGTGTAGATGATAATGATGATATTAATAATAATAACAACAACAACAACAACAACAATGACTGATATCTAACTTCAGAGATATTAACTAACAGTAATAAAAAGTGTACATAGAATGTTTTTTTGTATCATTAGTTTTGAACTGTGTCTGATAAAGAATTCTTTGTATTAATATAATTCCTGTTTTTTTTTTTTTAAATTTATATCGTTTTAATATTGTTTTATGTCAGTAACAGTTTGAATACAATAGTTTTATGTCAAACATGAGTTTGGATACAATACTGTTTTGTCAGTAACATGTTTGAATACAATACTTTTTATATCAGTAATATCAGTTTAAATACAATACCGTTTTATGTCCATGACATCAGTTTGAATACAATATTATTTTATGTCAGTAACATCAGTTTGAATATAATATTGTTTTATGTCTAACATGAGTTTGAATACAATAGTTTTATGTCAAATATCAGTTTGAATACAATACTGTTTTGTCAGTAACATGTTTGAATACAATACTGTTTTATATCAGTAACATCAGTTTGAATACAATATTGCTTTATGTCAGTAACATGGGTTTTGAATACAAATATTGTTTTATGTCAGTGACATGGCTTTGAATACAGTATTGTTTTATGTCAGTAATTATCAATTTCAATTTACCTAAATTTACCTGATCTAAAAGTATGGAATTTCAATTCCTCCAAGTCTTCTGGCAGCTCCAGTTCTGACCTCGAACGACATCAACCTATAAACACACAAAATAGTTTTATTATTTGAAAGAAGTTGACACACACACACACACACACACACTTGCAGTCTATAATTTCTTACCTTACAAGCCATCAATTAACAATAAATGTAATGTTAGGCAAATCAAAAGACTGTTCCGGAAGGCTGATGAATATGATGTAAATTCAGATGATGAACAGTGCTGTGTTTGTCCCAGATTTCGACCAGTCGTGATGAAAAATATACCATTTATTGAATTTGTCAAGTGGGCCAATGCTTGAAATAAAAAGTATGTAGTATCAGTAAAAACATGAAATTACAGTATTAACAGATTATTAGGTTAGTGATATAAACACGGGCATAAAAAGACTGAACGCAAGAAACAAAAACGGAAAAAAATGTAAACATTGAAGATAGTTTGACTGATGATGCAGTTAAAATTGTTAAATGTTGTTAATTTTTCCCAGCTGGTAATTATTATCATCATCATGGCATTGATGACCCACCATACATTGTTTCCAGTTATTTGGAGTTATTGTTCTTGGATGTCGACCTACGACAACTCACTTAGACGTTCTGCGTCAAAACCCATATTGCATTAAAAAGGTAAGAATGTTACATTATACACATACTACTAACTAGAACCAAACAAAAACTCGCAATATATTTTGAATTTAATTAAGTATATATATTACGTTATGTCTCTGTCAGTAATAACAAAAACATCGCTATTTCTGCACAACTCGAGATTGTTGCTTAACAGTTATCAGTCAAAACCGATACCACGACGATATAATTGTTAGTAAAGTAATAAGGAAACAAGTTGTTATTACCTAAACCTCTTCATTTCTTAATTCATCGATTAAAACTGATGTAGGATACTGAGAATTATCTGCAGTCACTGACAGCCGTATTTAATTTTAGAATGATCTTTTTGTCATAAATATTCACTTTATTTTTGTTGTGCATCAGTTACCGTTTTACTTTGCACCATGAAAGATGAAAGAAGACGAAAACACACACAAACACACACAAACACAAACACACAAACACTCCGTACACACATATTACACACACTAATACACAATCACATCCATATATACTACACATGCGCCTAGAGCATACTTAGATGGATTTAGTTTTCAATAACTATATTTTAGTTTGTATGTATGTATCTATATATGTATGCACGAATGTATTTATCTGTTTGTAAGCAAACATGTGTTTGTCCGTGTATGCATGGGTCTGTGCGCCCTTGTGTTAATGTACAGTATTATTTATTTTCAGTAGAAACTGACATTGTGACAGTCACCCTTGAAATATTTCCAGTTTTCACTGTGGTCATTCTTCTAATAACAGACTTCACATCACAGGGTTTCTCCAAAAACTTGATTTAACCAGATCAGTTATTGTTAATTTTCAACTTGTACAGTTAAAACAAACTGTTAGTTTTTGGTAAGATATCTTAATTTACTTTCCTTATAAGTTAATTAATTATTTAACTTTAATTTCTTTTTGCCATGTATTTCAAATCTGATGATAATTGTTAAATTTAATTTTGACAGTGCATGTCTCAGACACATAATCTCATTTTATTTTCCTCCCCTCATTGATATGCTCCCAGATAACATTAATAATAAGTAATAACAGTATAATAGTAGGTAATAATTGTTGTAGAATGGCAATTCCTGCATCCTGATAGAGGTAAAACAGGGGATGTTTTATAAATTAATTTTATCATTTAAGGTTTGTCGTATATTTTAAATGTGATAATAATGGTTTATTTAATTTCAAAAGTGTCTGTCTCGGCCATACATATTCTAGAATATTTTTTTAAAACTCATTTTAGTATTAAGATTTTTTTCCTCTAGCTAATGTTTCAAATAATAATAATAACATTAGTAGCATTAATAATAATAATAATAACAACAACATGTAGTAGTAGCAGTTGCTGTTGTTTTGTAGAATTGCTGTAGAGTAGTAGAATGTTCCAAAAATAATTCATTTATAAAATATTAACATGGTATTTGTACATCAACCTTATGAATGTCTGCTTCATATTAAATAAAACTTGCCAACTTGCTGTTCATGAAAAAGTTCATTTATTATTATTATTTTACTTAAATAGTGCTTTATTTTTATTTTATTTAATTTTTATTATTTTATTTCTTTTTTTATTGTAAAGACTGACTGTTGAAGAATGCTGACTCAAGTTCCAGAGGAATATGTCTGAATTACATTTGATTGACATGAATGCTAATGGACCTTCTAAACAAGGCATGAGAGAAATCAGAAAACAAACAATTGCCAAGTTGTTAAGAGAAGAAAAACCTCTGTTAGTTTTCATGCAAGAGTTTCTCTGGTCAGATATCCATAAAAGAGCATGGAAAGAGATTGATGTGCCAGACTACTATCAGTACATAGGGCACAAAGAAGCTGGATTTGTTTATGACACAAGAGAGGTAACTGTGACACGTCTTGATCACAATAGAAAATTTTTCGGATACATGAAAGGTTGACAAAAAATCATGATCCATCCACAACAGCAGAACGTTCCAGAATGAGCATTTGTATTATGGAAAGTAAAGGTGAACCGAGATTTAAATATCTCTGTATTTCTTGGCATGGACGTCACAAAATAAAACAAGAGGCAATTAGAAATGTCACACGTTTTTTTGGTAAAATGGTGATTTTGCTGAGAGATAAATTTGAATGTCCTGTGATTGTTGGTGGTGATTTCAATCTGAAGGCAAAATTTGTAAAAAGGTGCATTCCTGATGAACTGTATGTAAATGAACCATCAGATACCTCAATAGATATGTTCCTGCATGACAGTAAATCGGTAAAAATCAATAAACTTGAAGTGATAAAGTGGGTTGATGAAGAACAAGAAAATGCATTCGATCACGAGCCACTGAAATTAGCACTTCAAATATAAAAATAAAAATTATCTTCCTCTATGTATCATGATGAATAATTCTCAATGGTCTTCACATGTCAGCCTATTCAAAGAAAAAAATCTGTATGATGATGATGAAAATAATAATAATAATAAAATAACAACAATAATTGCTATCCAACTTCAGAGAATATTAACTAACTAATAAAATATAAACAAAACAACTTTGAATTGTAAAAAGTACTTAGAATGTTCCCTTGTATCATTTGCTTTGAACTGTCTGATAAAGATTTCTTTTTATTAATATAATTCCTTCCTTTTTTTAAATTTTAAATCAGTTCTGATATTGTTTGAAATCATATCAGTTTAAATACAATACTATTTTATGTCAGTAACATCAGTTTGAATACAATACTGTTTTATGTAAGTAATATCAAAAGTTTTTTTTTTTTTCAATGATTAAGCTAACTTTACCTGATCTAAAAGTATGGAATTTGAAATTTCCTCCAAAAGTCTCCTGGCAGCTCCAGTGTGAGACTGAGGTGAATCAAACGTTGCTGATGTTGGTGTTCTGACCTTGAAGAACATCAACCTATAAACACACAAAACAGTTTTATTATTTGAAAGAAGTTAACATACATGCTACTTTTATACACACATTTGCAGTCTATAATTTCTTACCTTACAAGCCATCAATTTGCAGTTAGAAACAGTATAAAAATTCAAACAATCATTTTGAACAAGCCATCAATAAAAATCCCTAACCATTTTTGTTGTTCTTCTCTCCTCTTTATTTTTCACTGGTTTTAATAAACAAAAACTTGACCATTTTTTTTTTACTCATTTTCTCAGGCATCCCAATAATACATTGATATCCTTTCATTGCAAAGAAGAAGAAACTTTAGAGCTAATTGATCCACATTATCACTAAATAAAATATTGGGGGCATAATAATTTCTGTGTATCATTTACTTTGACTAATGTCTGATAAAGAATTCTTATTATTATTATTATTATTATTATTATTATTATTATTTCTTTTTTCTTATTTTTTACTTCTTTTTTTTTCTCACTTTTTTAACTTTTTTAAAAATATTTTTAGATCAGATCTGATATTGTTTGAAGTCACAATAACCGTTTAAATACAACATTGTTTAATGTCAGTAACAAGAACCTGTGTTTCTGATGTAGGCTCAAGAGAACATCTCCAGGCTGCAAGGGACCTCTGTCCTCAGCATCTTTAATCATTTGCAGTCACATTCTGTCTTTTTCACTCCCACCAGCATTGAAAAACTCGCATTTACACATTGTCAGTATCTGAAAAAAAAAAAAATATATATATATATATATATATATAAATAATTAAATACAGTTAAGACAGCTTACAAATTCCACCTTTAATCAAATTAATAATAAATAAATAATTCAACTGATCTGACAATTGAAAAATAATTAAGAATTTTTAATGTTAATATATCTTAAGATTTATTAATTAAAACTTATAAATTCAAAACAAAATACAAACAAAAATAGAATTTAATGATATTCACATTAATTTTTCTCATTTAAACAAATTTGATAAATTGGAACTAATGATCTGCAGAGTGAAAACAAAAAAAGTTATAAATTTCACAACAATGATCATTTTTTGAGATATGATTGAGTTTTGCCAGTGTCAATAAAACATGATTTCTGCATCAAAGACTATATCCGTTATTTGTTAAATTAATCTAACTATAACCCTTGAAAAATTTGTTGTTCTACCATCTCATTATCGAATGATAGTCCAATGAAGAGATCCCCCTCACTATTTATTTCTCTTTGTGTGTGTCTGTGTGTTCGTGAGTGCAAGTATCAATGTTTGAGTTTGTGTACCAACATAATAATTAAGGCTTAAATGAAAACAGAACTACACGCCACGTTACAACATGATGTCTGACACAGCTCTCCGACATCGTCTGCTTCCGCTTTGTTCGGAAATAAATAAATATGACGTCAATAATTGCAACAACCGTGAATTTGAGGGAACTTGTAAAATAATTTGATCGGTCATTGTCGGTGAGTACATCAAATTTAATTCTACTTTTATTTATTTTTCAGATTATTTGTCAACTTAGTGTAAAGATTCAGTGATTGGGTATTCCGAAATAAATTTATGGTTCTCGATAGGAAATTGATTTTCGGAATTAACATTGATCAAACTGGGCATTAAGTTCTTTAATAATCAGATCTAGATTAGTCAGGCGAATTGTCTAAATTACTAGCGTCCTATTTAATTAACCTTCAAAATTATTCTAAAATTTCGGCTGACTTCTGAATTTATCCTTAAATTTTAATTATTATTAATAATAGGGTACGACACAAAACAAAGGCCTTTTGTAGTTAATAGTTAAGAATTAGAGAAATAAGATACATACACAAACATACAGACACATAAAAAGAGAAAGAAACTAAGAACAAAGAAGAAATGAAGAAACAATAAAAATACAATCTCTCTCTCTCTCTCTCTCTCTCTCTCTCTCTCTCTCTCTCTCTCTCTCTCTCTCTCTCTCTCTCTCGCGGGTTATGCAAACATTACTGGAATTAAACTTGTTTTTAAAATCATTCAGACTAAGTTTCTTCTTTTGTTCAGCAGTTAATTGTTTTTGATTTTATTACTAACACTACTAAACTTTTGTAAACTTTAAATCAGTGATTCCCAACGTGGGGCCTACGCCCCACTGGGGGGCAATCAGTAATAATATGGGTCAATATGAAAAATATAGTAATATCAACATTTTATTTTATTTTACCCAATATGGGTAAAAATTTTAAATTTATAGGGAAAAATTGTAATTACAGCCTGTAATCAGTGATGATGGGCAAGAAAAATGGAGTTTTAAAACTATTGAAAGACGACAATCCCCAAATGTTGTTAGTGCATTGTGTTATTCATAAACAGAATTTAGTTTCCAAAAAGGTCCCCTGTTCTAAACGAGACATTGAATGCAGTTATAAAGTGCATCAACACTATAAACGCTAATGCCAAATGTGAGCATTTTTTCAAACAATTTTGCAAGGATCAAAATGCAGACTATGTAAGATTATTACATCATACTGATGTAAGGTGGTTATCAAAGGGGAATTGCCTGAAAAGATTCATGGAACTATTTGATATTGTTAGTGAGTTCTTGGATGACAAACCTTATATGATTCTGTTATTGACAGTTGATGGTAAAGCACTTGTCAGTTATTTAGCAGATATATTTGAAAAACTCAGTGTCTTAAATAAGGAGCTCCAAGGAACAAATATGACTCTTGTTAATTCAAAGGCCAAGATATTTGGCTTTTTATCATTTCTGGAATTATCCCAAGAAAATATTTCTGTCAAAAATTTGAACAATTTTATTGGCTGAATAAATGTGAGGTAACAGATGCTACTTGTCTTGTTACTGTGGAGCACTTAAAACTAATGGTAAGTGATTTCAACTTCAGATTTTCTGGTTTGAAAGAAATTAATTATCCATCTTGGATGACTCAGGCATTGCTAGTGGATCTGTCAGATGTAACCATGGAGTATCAAGGAGAACTTTCAGAATTACAAAATGATGACTCGATTAAAGCCCTGTTCAAAATAAAAGGAACAATGATGTGGCTCTGTGAAGAAACACAAGTTAAATATCCAAAAACAAGTAGTTTGGCAAGAAAACTACTGTTACCATTCCAATCGTTATACTTAGTGGAATGTGGATTTAGTGCTGTGAATGACTTATTACTGAGGAAGAAAAGAAACCGACTGGATATCACTAAACGAGGCGACTTGAGATTGAAATTAACAAAATTTCTGCCTCGATAAAATCTCTTTGCAGTAGACATCAGGCTCAAGGGTCTCATTAATTGATTGTAATTGAATTTATTTAATCTGATGGTAGATATGTTATACATATTATAAAATGGATTTTATTTTATTAAATTTGAAGTTAAACCCTTTAGTTTTATTTGAAAGATACAAAACATTTTTGTTATACTTCTTCAAAACTGATATTGTTATATCATACTAAACAAAACAGTGGGAGACATAAAGAAATTTGTGATAAAAAAGTTTGTGATATTTTTAAAATTATTCCATTTGTTTTTACTATTTTCAGTAAACAACTATTAAATGAAATAAATATGATTAATTAAAAATTATTGTGTTGTTTTTTGTTTTTAATATTTTCTATATACAATTGAAATAAGAGTGATTTTAAAACACTTGTGTCTTTGTTTTTACAAATAATTTATTACTAACAATACCAACATTAGAAGTAGGTTAGATAGTAAGTTTTTATTATAATTTTTATTATCTGTTATGAAGAAAATTAAAATCTATATTATGTATTCCTCACCATTGTAAATTATTACTATAATTATTATTATTAAATGTGCATTTTATTATTTAAATAAACTGTACCTTAAATGCAGTGATAGTGACTTGGGGTGGCTAATATGGGATTACTCATACTTAAAAATGAGCTATCCTTGGAGGATTGTTCACCTTAGGTACAAAACACAAAACACCAGTATTTAATTTCATTTAAAAATATCCACATTTTCTTACGAGTTATTTCACACTGTTTCTATCCATTCATCAAATATGCTAATAACATCATCTGGAACGATTTGATTAAAATAATACTAATAGATAGATAGACAGATAGATAGATAAAGAAAGAAAGAACATTTCATTATAATTTTCATTACTGTTCAGATTTCATGAAAAGGATGAAGTGCATATTAGTTCGGACTTTGCAGATTATATTAAACATTAATTGTTGACAATTACAAAAAAATAATAATAATAAAATAAACATTCATTATATACCTGTGTGCATGAATAAAATTGATTTCCTTTTGAATCAATAACATTCACATTGTACGTTCTTCACTTTACATAACAAGTTATTTAATACATTATTTATATTATTAAAAATTAATATATCTAATTATTTCTGAAAGACTGCCTTTAAGGCTGATTTAAGGAAGTACACATATAAATAAATAAATGTAAATTAAAGTACAGATAGTACCCTAAAGTAGGTATCGGCAGACAGTTACAGGTCAGCCAATCAATGTACAAAATTCGCAAAACGGTGGTTTTTAACTTCTTTTATCTGGGCTTAAAGATGAAGATATACTCTTGTACTGAGTTTTGTTTGTTTGATCATGAGTTATTCGGTGAATTACTAACCCATTTATGAAAAACGCAACATTTTAAACGCTCCCGTAAACGCTGTGGACGGCGAACACTGTACTCTCCTGCACAGCAACAAGCTGTGATTATTAACATGACATATGGCTGTTTCTAACAGCTTCTGAAAGCTAACGAAATTAGCTTTCCAGTGACATGTAGCAGGAAGGGGATGAAAACACAGCAACCATGTCTTTCTTGAAAAATTGGCTTCAAACTTAAATTACTATATATTGCAATAATGTACACCAACATGTCTGTTGTAATTCGAAAGTCTGTTCAGTTTCCTTTCGAATGGTATTATAGTATTCACTTGGGCAGCGGTCATTTTTGCAGTGTAACAACAGCTACTACCACTGACCGATTGATGGTGTTTGTGTTGAAAATGATGTCGAGTGCACAGCACACGTTACCGGAGAACTTGATCTCAGTTTTTGATTGAATTCGGCACCATCTCGTTAAGTCAGTTATTATGATCATTTAATTAATAATTCTTATATTCATTCAAGAATTCATTTAATTTTTATCCAATTATTTTTATATATTCAGCACTGAAAAAGACTGGCATCATCAAAGAGTAACTGAACTTCAATCAACTTAAAAAGAAGTTTCATTCGCTTTTTAACTATTGAAACGCTTTTGATATATAACCATGTTATCATCATAATCATGCATTAAAATGATTTTATCATCACAACACTGCTTAATAGGGGCATAGGATGTCATGTTATGTTAGTGGATAAAATGTAACAGCCATCGTGCAGACATGTAATAATATATTTCTTATACTTTCATTTCAAGTTGTGTATTCTTCTATAGCCTTTCATCTTCACTCCAATAGCAAACATTTATTTGTACAATGTATAGATTTCTGATTATTTTGAAATGAAGTTAGTTGGTTTTCATTCATATTTCTCATTACTTATCAAGCAATATGTATCCTTGAGCCCTATTCTCTATGATGTAGGCAATTCTGTTACTGAGGGCCATGTTCCTCTAAGTACGATTCTAGTAATTAGGGCTGTTGGAATGATCTCGAACTCCTCTAAATATAGTGTCTGTCACCATGGAATTGTCTATATATGTGATACGATTGTTTAGGTGCAACAACAAAAAAAGTGAAATCACTAAAGTGAGTTAATGTTTGTCTTGCTTTCTAACAAAGTCAACACACACACACACACACACACACACAAATAACAAAAACGCATTTATTTCTATATTAAGTACTTACACAAAATAATTGTTAGATTTTGCTCACTGTAAGAATGTCATATTACTTGAGTCAGAAATTAGATATATCATTATCTTATAAAATAAAGCTGAAAATTCTCAAAATAATACTCGAGAATAATTCTGTTTTCTGAGCTGTTTACTTTACTTTTTCAAGTTTCATTTAACACTGCAGAAACAATTTTATTTGAAAACTTAGAGTACTTCTGATAATAAATGAATTATGATATTCAGAAGACTGCTTGAAACTGTCATACAAATGACTGACTTTATAATTCTCATATTTATTTTTCAAAACACATTCTGTTTCCCAATACTCCTGTATTTCAGAACACTACAGAACCAAAAGTGTAGTTAAAAAAAAAAAAAAAAAAAAAAGAAGAGAAAATATGTCCACATTTCAAAACACTGATAGGAAATAGTCAACAATTCATCATCTTGAAATTTTCTTCTGCCCATAATTAATTACAAACTCTTCTGGCCTGAAAGATAAAATAGAAAATTAAGAATTTACTGAAATATTATTACTGTTTTACATACTGTTATTCAAATATGCAGAAGAACAGACTGAGTATCCTTTATCCAAAATGCTTATGACCAGATATATTTTGCATTTCAGAATATTCAGAATTCAAGGTGAATAGGGTCTAGATTAAATATATAATCCTTTTATAATGCATATAAATTCTATACAAATACTATGTAGGAACTTAATATATATAAATATTTTTAGAAGGAAAAGGTTTGTTCATGTTAAACCATCCTTTAATTTCAGATTTTGGATATTTTTCAGATTTCATTTTTGATATACAGGTCCTCAAGTTGTATAATATATTAATGAATAAATTTTTAAGTTTAAAAAATCTGTCTTCAGTCAAGTTATTTTTAGTGTTATTACTAATATCTGTCATCTCTATTTAATTATATGTTTATTTTTGTTTTGTCATCAGATCTATGTGCATTTATTTCAATTTTCAATGATGTTTTTTTTTTATATATATATCCAAATAAAATTTGGAAATAATGTGCATGTAAATTGTTATATATAAAAATGAATTGTTAAGAGCTACGGTTTTCACAAAGTTTTCATAATTATACAATCAGCTAAATTTCACAGCATGGCTCTCAACTGATCTCAAGTAAATAGATATCTTCAGTTATTTCCAGTTTCAGCCAAAATCATTAAATATAACAATTAGAACATTTGTAAAATCATTTTAAAATATTCTGATATCTGCCTCTTCTAGCTAAATTTTTTTTTACAATAAACCATTTATGCTGTTTACAACACTGAAAAACAACACGATGACTAAATATTATTAAACAAATATTTGTTGACAAAACAAGGTGTTACTAGCTCATTCTCCTAATTTCTGAGTTCGGTGTTTGTTATTCAAAGTTACTTACCAGTCAAAAAGTTTTGGGAAATTTTCAATCTCTTCTGTGGTGTACTCATCAAGTCTCCTGGGAACTGGCTGCACCTGCTGAATCTGATCAGTCACATTTTTCAGTACCTCTTCAGGAATATTCTGAAACAAACATGTTAACTTTCTAACCTTTGTTAAATAAATCACTTCTCCATTTATTTTTAAACTGAAAACTGCATTTCAGGAATCTTTAGAAAAATTCTCATCTCATATTCATTAAATCAATTTCACAGTTTAATTAAAGATGTACGCAGTTGTGGGGTTTTTGGAGGGGTATTCCTTCTTTTTTTTTTTTTTATTTTTTTTTTTTATTATATTCCTTTTATACCACATATATTTCTGGGGGTGCTTAGAATCTTTTTCCTCTTTTATTTAAGTCTGAATGATAATGAAAGAATAGCTGAACTGAGATCACCAACTTACTAAACAAAAAAAACAACTTCAACTGATGAAATAGCTACTCTTGGTTGAAAATATTCAATATAAATATATATAAAAATATAGTTTTAGTCCTTTACAAAAGTATTTTAAAACTTAAGTAAATACCTACACCTCTATATCTGGGATTTTTATTTTTATTTTTTTAAATTAAAGACTTGTTCTAGATTCAAAATTAAAAAGATTAGTGATTTGATTCATTAGCACATAGATGAACTGATTTTTTTTCAAATATTCTTTACATTTAAACTAAGATCAAATATTTAACCAGGTGCTCAACAGCAATATGCAGTTAAAAGCATAATATATTATTTATGGAGTTCATTATTCATGTGTAATGGCATTCCGTATCAATGTACCTCATCTGGAAAAACGTGGAGACGTCTCATCATAGTTCTTCTCAGTAGATGTCCTGGTATGCTGCTGTAGATGTGCTTTGTGATTATCTGAAAATTCAGTAAAATAATCTTTAAAATATTTTTCTGTTAATTTGCCATGTGTTAAATATAAAAATGATCATTTTCAAATATGACAAAACAACTTATTTTATTTTATTTTATTTTATTTTATTTAAAATAAAAAGTAAAAACAATTCAGAATATTATTCCATATAACAAATAACAACAGAAAATATTTTAAATTGAAGTTTAATCACTTGTTTATATTACTGGAAGGATATACCATCTTTATTATTTTGTACATGCCTTTGTTGGATCCATCTGGTGCAATCTCCAGGCAGATGTCTTTGATTCCCCTCGTGGGTATCTGCAATAAAAGACCATATATATGTGTCCATAACAAAACAAACAAAACTTTTTAAAATTATATACAAGCTTAAAAAAAAAAAAAAACAATTTAAAAAATATTGTTACTTTGAAAACTGAAGTTAAATATGTCAAACTGATTATTTGTACAGCATGAAATCATCTTACCCACTGTGATGAAAATATGTCCATTTCCGCCAGTATTCACCTTTCATTGCAATATGTTTGCTGTTAAATATTACAACATGGTCACCAATGTCACCTAAAATGAAAAAAAGAAAAAATATTTCTTAAAATCTTAAAGTATACTTTTCATACATTAAAATTTGAACACCAAAACTGCCTCTTCTTAGCACTGATATTCTAATAATATTTTTTTTATATAAATAAACACACACACACACACACACACACACACAATGAAATTTGTAATGTGTATACTGAAGTTTTTTGTGGCTTCCTACTTGCTGCTTAAGTTCTAAGTTTTATGATTCTTTACTATGTTACTGGTCTCATCCATAAAAATACTTAACTATATATCATGAAAAATACAAATACATCATACATTAGATCATGGGACAACAAACATTTTATAATATCAACCTCTTCATGGGATCCTTGATCTCTCTTTGGCCCATAAACATATAAAATAAATATCGTCAATAATAAATTTGTCTATTTGAAGGTAATATGTTCTTCAGACTTCATTACTGATTCTCAATAAGATTCATTTCACCTTTAAGTTTCTATTTCCCCTTTTGACCCCTAGTCATTTAATAAATAATTTATTGGCTCCTTGGTCAGTTTCATCAAAATCCACGGTCAATATCGAACACCTTGATGACTTCTTATTAGATAAACATGGAAAAAGTATACATACTAAGTGGATGATATATAGGTTTATGGAAGCCTTGAAGATAGGGTGCTAATTTCATTGCAGACTTCATAGGGCACTGATGTCTTGCATCGTATATCCACCATGTTCTTGCAAATGTTGCCCATTGCTGAATTAAAATTATTATTTGTATTAAAATAAAAACAATAACATTTACATCTATTCCTTAAATAATGAAAAAATATATTTAATAAATTTACTAACAATATTAAAATAAAAGGTAATGTAATGAAAAATACTGTTCTGATTACATTTTATTTTTTTTTTTTTTTTTTTTTTTTACTGATTTACATGAACATTATAATTAATTAAATCAATATCAGAATTTAAAATACTGTTTAAATAGCGAACAAAAAAACTATTTAAAAATATATTTAAAATTGATTTTTATATCGAAGTTAACGTTGTTACTGTTAATAATTATTAAAATACCCAACAGGACCATTGTGTTAATATTTTAATTATGGGCTTAGTTTCGCAGCTCAATTGTCATAATTTATTCTATCATTGAAGTTCCTTGCAAAATACGGCAGCAATACTGTTAACAATAACAGTAACACACCATTTAGCCCTCCAAACAAGATTACTTACTACCTTCCGATCAAACTGAATGTATATATATATATATACATGCAAACATATTACATCCTGCTTCTACTATGATGAGTGTGACAGTGTCAACAGTATTAGATTTTTGCCATTACTATTAAGTTTAGTTACTTCGTCATCTTTAAACTAGTAACTGTAACGATAAAATATCCATCACGATGATAGGTTATTCAGTAAAAGATTCCGCTTTAAAATTTAAACTATGATGGTGACAGTCAAAAATTATCAGTTTACTGATTAACTTACCAACACACGATTATTTGCCATAATGCTTTTTATTTAAAACAAAATAATAAAATTAATTTACATAGTTTAATTTACTAGAACGTGACCTTCCTCAAAACACCATGCTCAACTACCATTGCACGATGTTACGCTTTTCCGCTTTTGTCAGTCTATTACAAGGGCACACTTTAGTAACATACTGAAGTTTCGTGCACAGCGTAGTTTTTAATATTTTTTCTTCAGTCATACTGAATGTCTGTTGTTCATGATTCTTTTAAATATTTTTTACAACTTTGTTTTTATTTATTTATTTATGTATTTGTTTATTATTCTTTTCTTCACTGTATGTTTTAACGTACGATAAACTCAAAAATATTCGATAAATACATTTATTATAAAACAGTGTACATGTTTTACCAAACAAAATTAATTCATTATTTCATAATTGAATATATATTTCTTAAAAATAGTATATCAGTAAAATTATAAATACAGTTGACCCAGGAAATATATACCTTTTAAGTGATAACAAAAAGGATAATTCGGGATTATACAGCTTAAAAAATAAAACAAAATAAAAATTATACAATGGTTTCTTTTTTATTTTACTTTCTTTCCTTCATTTTTATTAAAAATTATTGAATAATACTGGAAAAACAAATGACTTTTCCCGTTTGACAACTATTTAAAAAATCTGAAGAATAATGGATCTTTCAGATGGACTCTTTTAATATTTGCTGTACTGATATCTCTATAAATTACTGATTTGGCTTTCCCCTGAGTTTTCAAATTTAATAAACATTTAAAGACTATTTAAAAAAAAAAAAAAACATGCTATTATTTAAGAGCCATTTTGTTTTGGTGCATATTACTAGGATCAAAGTGACTGAAACACATGAACCTATTACAAAGATCTACTGCAATGATTTAAGATAAAACTAATCATTTTATTTATTTTTTGTATTATATAGAATCACAAGATAAATCACATAACTGGTAACTGTCTTAAGATGTTGATCTTTATTCCTGTTTCTGTTAAATTGATGGTTTGAAACACTAATGATTTATTATCTTTTTCAGATTATAAATAAAACTGAACATTTCTGTTTCAAGCCACAGATAAAAGGGATCAGAACTATTAATTTGTCAGACTGTATATAATTATTTTTAACAATTCATTATGCATAGTTCCAACATTTTTTAACATGTGCCACTTACAATATTGTGAGAAAGTATTCACAAAACAAAAACAATGATTTAAAAAAAATAATAATATTCTTCCAGAAGGAATAATGACTATTTCTTGTAAGATTATTATTTTGGTTTCTTAATTTGTGTATTTTTATATTTGTAGCTATTCGGGGGCATGAAGACAAAATGACAGCCATCTTTTATCATGCTTATTGAATTATTTGGATGTTCTTTCTTCTTTTTCTGAAGATTAGCGCAATCACAACAGCTAAGAATGTGATATATTTATTTCATGTTTCATACATCAAAAGCATATATTAATGCACATCTAATATGCCGAAGATTGGTTGGCCATATTTATAAATGAAGTCATTTACGAGCAGTATTTGGTGTGAACTAAACCAAGACTTTCAACAAATGTGTTTTCTTTAAGCAGCTTCTTCTGCAGTTTCTTCTTGGCTGGTACCACTGGGTTATCAGGGTCTTCGGTTTCAGCTAGAACTTCATCAATCACCTGTTTAATCTGCCAGATAAAGAGAGAATGTATGTGAAGAATATATTTTTGACGATTGTACTAATTTAGTAGTTATACATTCTAAAAAAAAAAAACAAGAACATCAACAAAAGACTGTTTTGCCTGCAGACACAGCTTCTAAGTACGACTCTTAATGCTTTAGCGTCTCATAAGCCTAAAACCCTCGTTTTAATTTAAATTCTATTAACACCTCTGTACATTTACATCGACGCGAGACTAAAATTATAATTTTTAATTTAAACACTTGTTTTTGTTTTAACAATTTGCAACAAAGGTAATATGGAATGGAATGGAATTTGCTAATCAGAGCAAGCCTACCCATTTGTGTCCGTCGCAGAATAAAGGTAATATTTAACTCCTACCCATTTGTAAAGAGCACCGATTCCAGGTCCGACTGCTTCTGCTTCCTGCTTAGTTAAGCATTCAATTATTTCACGTGCCCTGGATGCAATCTGTGGGTGAATATCCTTGACATTCAAATGATGAACTCGTTTGTTCATACCAACGGAGCCAATCGCCACACAAATTTTTTGACATTTCTTCCACTTCTGTAACGGCCACACATATATATATATATATATATATATAAAAACAATAAATATTTAGCAAATATTTAATAATCTATTGAGTTATTGTAAAACAAAGTTAGATTTCGTTTATTCTCATAGCTATATAAATAACGAGCTGAGAGAGAAACGAACAATAATTTATTAATAATTTTTCGTAGATCTGACCGGGCAGGCGTGACGAACACCCGCACACTCAAGGAAGAAAAAAAAATATATCACATAATATTGTAAATAACTGGCCTTTGTGATTCCTTCGTGAACTCCCATTAACAACAAAATGGCTGAAAATACTTGATGCACGACGTCTGTCGGCTGGCGATATCGGTTGATTTCGGCCAGTGCCGGAATGCTGATTATTCCTGAATATTCTCGCTTCAGTGGCTTTTTCTGATGATGCTTCAAAACAGCTTTAGCCCTGGCGACTTCCTTAGGTATGTCAGCCGCGAAACCCCGTTTTTCAATGACAGACAGGAAGTGCTGAGCTCTCGCTTCGTCTTTCACATCCAAATAATACATCATTTCTGTTTTGAAGAAAAACAGACATTATTTTTAATTCTCTCTCTCTCTCTCTCTCTCTCTCTCTCTCTCTCTCTCTCTCTCTCTCTCTCTCTCTAAATGTTTGCTTAAATACACATTCATCCACCTATTGCCTGCCTGTTATCTGTCAGTCTGTCTATATTTCTGTCTATTTATCTTTCTATTTACCTATCGTTCTGTTTATCTATCTTCCTTTTTATCTACCTCTTTATCTATTTTTATCTGTCTGTCCATGTTTGTATGTTTGTATGCATGTATGTATGTATATACGAACGTATGTGTGTGTTTATCCATCTATCCATCATATTGGCCGTTAATATTAAATTACGCTGAGGTGTTATTAAAAATTATTTACTGCAGTCATTAATCTTTAATGTCTATATTCTTCTTCTTCTTCTTCTTCTTCTTATTATTATTATTATTATTGTTATTGTTATTGTTATTGTTATTGTTATTTTTATTTTTATTTTTATTTTTATTTTTATTTTTATTTTTTTTTATTATTATTATTATTATTTTACCGTCTCTCAAAATCAGCAAGGCCATCATCCTGTCAGCTTGGGCGTATTCTTCTGAGTCCATGGCAATGTTTTCCATCTGGGCGTCTGTAATGGCTGACTTTAAACCACGCTTGTCCCGTCTCGCAACATTGTCTTTCAGTCGACTTCTCATCAGACTCACTCGTATTTCTAAATAAAATATGGCTAAACATATTATTTACAGTTATTTTTTTACACCACAGGGTATGTATGTATGTATGTATGTGTATTTGTATGTTTCTGTATGTGTGTGTCGGTGTGTGCCCGTGTGTGTGAATCCACACTTTCCCAACCCCAACAACCCCCCCCCAAAACATTACAACATCACACATATACACACAACAAACATGCATATGCCCTTTAATAAAAACATCTGAACATTCATATGAAAACAGCTGTTATTAATTTTGATACAGGTAAACGTATTTAACTTAACATCATGAAAAATCACTATTTAGGTATACTAAAATGAAAAAACAACAAAAACAATTAGGATAATAAAAAAGATATACTGTAGTTCTCTGCATTCAGTTTCCTATCATTGTCTTCTTTTCTCACTTTTCTTTGTTTTTTCTTCCACTCACAGATCTGCAAAAGTATATGCAATTAATGATTGTAAGTATTCAATGACAATGTTATTAACCCGTTATCTGACTGTGATAATGATCAGTGTACCTGTGGATCAGTACGAATGAATCAAAGAAACAAAAAACAAAACAAAAAAAAGTATTTTTTATTCTATTATTATTATTATTATTATTATTATTATTATTATTATTATTATTATTTTATTTCATTATTATTATTTATTATTAAAAATCTTTTCTAATAAATTACTACAAAAGAATAATATACAAAATATCTGAACGCTTTCATTTTAACTGTGACGTCATTGCATATAGAACTGAAAGCCAACGCTTGAATAAACCAGATCAAGATTGCTCGCCCTATACTTCATGGCATCATGACCAAAGAAAAATAGTTTTTAACAGTACTCTTTTGTTGTTATACTCATTAATTAAAACTGGATTGTCGAAAACTAATAAAACGACATGGAAGCATTCATATTATATTTAGACTATGTCTTCGTTTACCAAAAGTATCCTTTAAAATCTGTATACTTACTCCCATTTCAGATTCTGATGATTCAGAAGTGTCACTTTTGACTTTTATTTCATCTTCATCGGACAGCTTAACAAAATAAACATCATCTCTAGGTAAAATTAAATCTGCTATGTTTTATTTGTGTGTGTGTGTGCGTGTGCGTGTGATTATCATCATTATCATCATCATTTGTCTCTGATTTTTCTTTACATTAATTAGAAATACAGATTTATAATAATAATAATAATTAATAATAATAATAATAATAATAAATAAATAAATAAATAAATAAATAAATAAATAAATACCCACACATTTAATAGGAAATACTTAGTTTGTTATTAAATAAATAAAATAAAAATTATTTTTAATTTGTTTTTATATTATTATTGTCTCTGTGTGTGTGTGTGTTGTGTTGTGTGTGTGTGTGCCGTGAATAACTTAAACTTTGCTTTGCTGTATTAAACTTAAAAACCAACTTCAATTGGCATAGTCATGTCTGTCCTGTCAAGTGTAACATGTGGTATTGATTCATCGTCATCGACTACACTGACGTCTGGTTGTTTGGGAGGCGGGCGCCATTTTCCATCTTTTTTAAGATGGTTGATTCTCTGGATGGCTCTGTAGAAATTTTCTTCTTTTGCATCGTGCATTCTTTTTATTTCCAGATGAGAAATAACCTTAGATGATAAAAATACTTTATTTTATGGTTTGTTGGACATATGTGTGGGTTTATTATGTAGATGTGTGTTTTTATTTTGTTTTTGTTTTGTGGGGTTTTGTTTGTTTCTGTGAAATTGTACGTATATGTAATTCTGAATTTGGATACTTTGGATATGTGCGTGTACACATACATACACACACACACCTGTGATCAGTACTGGTATATATGTTTGGCTGTCTGTCTGTTTGTTTGTCCGTTTAGACAGTTATGCGTACAGATGTCAATTGTACTTACCTGGAATTCAATCAAGGGTAAATACGTCTTGCTGTGTTTTTCAAAAGATGCTTCAACCCTAAGAGAAGAAGAGTCTTTACCACTCAGTCCAGTGTACACTGACTTTTCCCACAAGCTTTCTCCTTTCTGGTGGTCCAAGTGTTGTATTTCATCCTGTGTCCTTACAATCACACCGCATGCCGTTGGAACATTTAGTGAAAACTCTACATTTGTTGTAGCAGGCAAGTGTTTCAGTTTCGGGGAATTGAGTGTGTAGTTGCTTTTCCAGTCAGAAAGAAAAGTTGGTTTGATGACGATCTGTTTTGAAGGCCAGTTGCAATATATGACGGCGTTGTATACTTCAACAAAACCGTCCTCGTCGTTTGGGTTCTTACCACGAAGAGAAAAATAAAACAAGCCGGGTTTCGGCAGCTCTGAATTGAGTGTCACCCTGCTTCCACTTCTGCTCTGCACGACGCATTCCGCCGTATCTTCCATCCGACCAGAGATGTCACAGTGGTACAGTTCAGGAACCAAGACGATTGGTTTGGAAGCAATAAACCTGATAGAAACACTTCCACTTTCTGGAGCGTAAATGACTGCCGACTGCGGGCTTATTAGTGTTAAACCCAGTTTACAGCATTCCTGCTTTACACCTACGCAACCCTTCGCTACCTTCGGAAAAGGAGCCGGCAGCTCTAAAACTTCAGGGCATCGAATTAAATAATTGCACACGTTCCGAAAGTCGGTCTGTTCGTTTTCCAGTTTCGCATATATTTGGAGGTAATAGTCTATATGGTTTGGGGGAGTTACAAGAAAAATTACCTGATCATTTTCAGTTCTCCTGATCATGTAAGAAGATTCGTCTATTGAATATTTCACTGTTAAGGTTTGTTCAAATATTAGCCGTTTTCGCAAAGTGAAAACGATTTCCACTTTTCCGTCAACCGTGTAGATGAGTCCATTGAAATGGCTGACTGGGATCAGGCCAATGGATTCTGTTTCTGATGCAGGCCCCCATCCCAACAGTTCAATACGTGGGAAGCCTTCGAACCGAGATTCCAGCTCGGTGCATTCAATCAGATACGAACACAGATGACTCATCCGAGTGTTTGTTTTCTCAGTGTCATTTGTGCCTAACAGATCGAAAATATATTTACCAATTTCGGGAAGTTTGAATGAAATTTTCAGGAAATGTTTCTTGTAATTATTTTCTAAGAATGCAAATTCATGGAATTCTTGTGAATCTTCAGTGTCTTCAGCAATCTTTCTCAGTTTGTAAGTAAATATCAAAGAAATGGTCTCCGGGTAGGTGAAATTTAAAACCGCTTCTCCCTTTTGTGCCATAACACCCAGTCTTTCGTTTCCTGATGCCTGGATTGAAAAGAAAAGAAACTCTGGCGTTATAAAAGGCATGTTGATAAATTCTGAATAGTTCACTGTTCTTGGCAATAGTTGCCAGTATTCTTTGTTTGGAAAGTGTGAAAGTATCATGTCTTCCGGCGCTGTTACAAAACAAAACTCGTTGAGAAACGACGGTAGAATCTCCAAGTTTATGTCAATGGATTCTTTAGATCGTTTAGCAGAAATCTTTGACTCAGATACCATTTTCCTTCTGTTCTGTTTCCAGTATATAGCTCCCAAATGACAGTCAACAAATCGCCAATCACCTTCCAAAAACAACGACACCCACGTCCATTCTTTGAGGTTGCAGACAGTCGGATTAGGTTTCTCGGGCATTACTTTATAAGCACCTGTTATCTTAACACACTCGATGTTAGCGTAACTGTAAAACCAAAATGAAAATGTATTTAGTCATAACGAAAAGAGAAGATAGAGAAAACTGGAAAAAAAGAAAACGTCAACGTTTGTAATGCTTTATTTTAAAGAAAGATTTAGATTCCAGCAAAGAAATTTTCAATTGATGATGATAAACAACAATCACTAAATAATTAAATAAATAAATAAATTAATTAATTAATTAATTAATAAAATTAAATAAAATTAAATTAAATTAAAAAAGTAAAATTATAAAAATAAAATAAATACCTTGCCATCTCTCCAAAAACATCTGAATACTGGATTTCGCTTTTTCTAATTTTGTCCAGCAGGACGCATGCATAATCGTCTGGGTAGGCATTTAAATGTCGCTGATCAACTTTTATATCATCAAGATCCTGGGCGGTTATCCATCGGAACATCGCACGAGCCATCTCCACCTCGTTCTGTGCTGGTTCTATCAAATACTGGACCACCTCGAAAAGCGGTCTTTTCAAGAACGCAACCGGTGTCTAAATGTACCAAATTTATTTATTTATTTATTTATTTATTTATATTTTCTTATTTGTTCATTTTAATTTATTTGTTTGTTAACTTTAATTATTTATTTACTTATTTATTTATTTGCATTTTCTTATTTGTTCATTTTATTTATTTGTTTACTTTATTTTATTTACTTACATTCAAGGCTTGCTTATCCATTTCGATCATCCTTTTGTTGTCGAGGATATCTTTCCTTGTTGATCTAGGAGGACAGGGGCAGAGAACTCCATCATCGTCTTCGGGCCAGTTAATTTCTAAGGTCTTGTACTCTTCTGCAGCTTTGTTCAGCAAAGTTGGCGATGGGAATTCACTAAAGAACCCATGATTTTTCATATACTTCAACAACGCACTGTGGAATTCCAAAATGCTGTTACTGACTCTTTGACTTCGGTTTGGCGTCTGAGCACGAAGCAGTGATACTGGTCGTTTCGAAGATTTCGGACGTTCTTTCGAGCCGGATTTTTTGGTAATAGAAATAGGTTTTGTTTTGGAGCTAACCTGTTCACTGAACGGACTTAGACTGGTCTCTCTTAAATCGCTGGAATCAGTTTTCTGTGGCGGTGCAGGTGATAGGCTTGGTACTTTTAGCGGTTGTAGTGGCGGAGACTCTTTCTTTAGTATTTCGGATATTAGATTTGGTTTTTGTTGTTCTATCTGCTCTTGATGTGACTTCTTTGTTTTCTTTTCCATTTCCTTTTTAGCTTTCTTTTGTTTTTCACGATCTATACGCGCTACAAGTTCGTCAATTGTTTCTGATTGTGCAGCTGTTAGGCTTGGCTTGGATAAATTAATTTGGTCTATGCTACCAGCTTGCGACCCAGACCTTGGAGTTAACCCTGTCAGAGAAACTCTAGTGGGTGCCGCTTTGTTTTCGGTCGATTTGCTCAGATCGAAGTGGTCCACACTTAATCGAGCAGTAAGTTTTTCAATATATTCATTTTGATTTAGCGGATGGGTTGAAGTTGATCTGTCTATACTTAACCGATTGAGATATCTGTTAGAAAAACAAGAGGGAGACATTGAAGTAGAAGTCGACGATTCAGAACTGAAACTTAATTCGGATTCGAATTCACTGAAGCCAGAATAGGAAGAGAACAGACCGACATCCCCAAAGGGCTTGTTTTGCCTCTTAATTTATGAAATCTCTTTACACTTTGCCTTCTTTTATCCATCATCGTCTTCAGAGGACTGGTATCGAGTCCTGTCCAAGAAATACGTCTAAAAGAAGCACCAGGATGCCTAACCAGCTCGGCGGGTACAGGTAGTTCCCCGGAGCTTCCTGTAGACGAAGTATCACTGGACTCGGAATATTCGTCCTTCCTGCTATGTTGGTCATCGAATAAATTTAACCCTGACGATATTGGGAAAAGTTCGGTGTCATTTAGAGTGGAATGTCTAGACGAAGAAGGTTTTACGTCATTTTGTTCCTTTTGTATTCTTACTTGGAGGCTTTTAGCACGTTTCACTGGACTTTTGTCGAGATTTGAACTGGGATAATTTTTTTTCTGAACATTTTGTTTGTCATCTGGTGAAGAATAAGGCTTTCTGACGTAACCACTTTGACTTCTACTAAGAAGAACAGAACGAAACACAATACTTCTGGTTTTAGTTTTAATTGTACTATCATACTTCTTCCCAAAAGACGGTGATTTTGGTTTGTTAATGTTAATCTTTTTAACTGAGCTATCAGCACTTCTTTTAGCAGATGGAGATTTGTGTCTGCGGTCTATTGAGCTCAGTGAATACCACGTTTTGATTTTATTTGGTTCATTACTAGGAAAATATTTATCTGTTTTAGACCAAGATACATGCATTTTTGGAGAAACAAAATTATAACAACAAATTATGTTATAATCATGCACCTATTCGGTTGCTATTCGCTGTTAGATATTTGGTTGCAATTAACCGAATATAAACTTTATTGTTGTTCTTTTGGTTATTTATTTATTTTTTATTATTATTTTATTTTTTATGTTATCTTTAATTTTTCCCATCTATATCTCCCTTTCCTTTTCTGTTTTAATTTTATTTATTTATTTATTTATTTATTTTAATTTATTTATTTAGAATTAGAAATGGATTTTTCGTGGTTATCTGCTTTGTTTGTTTCTATAGCTCGGTATCTTAACTTTAAGTATTGACAGCCGGTCTGCTGATATTTTTGTCGTCATTTTGTCATCGTTTATTTTGTTTCCTGGTCGCTTGTGTCTTTGGTTAATGTTTGTTTTCATCACAAACTGATAATCAACCAAAATACATTGCTTCCTGCACAAAAAAATAAAAAATAACCAAAAAAAACAAACAACAACAAACAAAAAAACAACACATGAATTATATATAAACACATATGTATAGAAATGGAATTCATTTTTATCTTTGCAGGCAATATCTCTTTTGTTATATGTAGCTATAAACGGTGAATCAAGAATACAAATGAAGAAACAATATACTATTTTTCAATGATGTTTTAGTGTTTTTAAAATTAATGATTGAACGTTGAGAAACATTTCGATTTTGTTAGAAGTAATGACTTTTGTGTGCACATTTCTATAGATAAGACGACAAAAACTACAGACTTGTATAATCCAGCTATACATGATTATATCTGAATGTAATTCTCAACTAAAAGGAATTAATTTTTCGAACCAGAAGACATCAGCTTTTGTCTATAGATATATATTCTAACACATTAAACACAATATTACCAGATATGTTAATATAGATAGATAGATATCAAATATACATACATACATACATACATACATACATACATACATATGTGTGTGTACAACAACAACTACTACTAGTACTTTTAACAATAATAATAACAACAAGTAGAACAATAACAACGTTAATCCGGCCATTTTGAATGAAATATTTGTAGACAAGAAAAAAGATGATCGTGTTTACTAAGAAAAAAACATTACTAATAGTAAATAATAAAATAACAAAACTTTTAATAAACCTAATATAACGAGATACGGTAAAAATGGACAGTTTAAATACACATATTGACGTATACTAATTATATTTCATACATTACCTTTTGTTCGCCCTGTCAAGTTGGTTTTGAAAATGTGATTCAGATCATGTTCTGATAACTGCTATGACAACAGTGTAATAAACTAGTAATGTTTTAAGAGATAATGGACTGTTTGTCAAAGAAAAAAAAAAAAAAAAAAAATAACACAACCAAAATGGGACACCTGTTGTAAATCACTGATAAATGGATTATCTTCACTTCCGTCGCAGTGATTTATGTAAATATAAACTTAAGACATACCTGCATACACACATACACATTAGACATAGACTCACACAGACGTACACATATGACTCGCATTACTCACAAACATACAAACACACGCCCACACACAAACATAAACATGCCCAAACACCTATACAGTCATATCACAGACACACAAACACAAACACGGACACAAACACAAACACAAACACATACACACACTTACACACGTCTCACAATAATTATTATTACACACTTATATCCACGTCACATAAACACATTCACACACTTACACACACCTCAAAACCCCCACACACACGTAAAATAAAATACTAATATACGATTTAAAAAGTAATCTAAAAGTAACGTTAGTTCTCTAAAAAAATATATATATTATCAAGTGCAAACTATCCTATTT
>CM022670.1:15609197-15661697 GCA_012295275.1 Chrysomallon squamiferum
TCTACGAATCTAATACACTGTGGACATCGAAATTTTAAAATTTCATCAACAGTGTACTTGGTGTCATTTGCTACAGTTATGAAAGAACCTGTCATTTTATGTGGAAGAACCATTTTTGATTTGCCGCAAATCACTCTCAGACCAAATATATTTTTCTTTGAATTTCCAACTATGGTTAAATTTTCTAGGATATCATTTTCCATCAGAATGTTTTGTTTGCCCTTTACGTCTTCCAGAATAACTGCTCTTCCAATTTTCACTTTACTGGGCATGAACCGCATGAGCTGACCTACAGAAGTGTACTCAAACCCCACTCCGTGAATCGGTAAGACATGTACGTAACCTTTGTATTTCAGAGGGATTCTCAGTTGTTCTGTTGTTTTTCTGTACTCATTACCATCCCACCTCGCAACATAGGCTTCCGCCCATGTCTCAGATTCACTCAAATCTATTTTAATTATGTCACCTCGCGAGAACGAACTGCAGTCGTTTTCAGAATACAAGCCTTCACATACCTTAACAACTACAGGCAGAGTCACTTTTTCACCAATCTCCTTAAGAGTACACGTCTCTTCAGACCAGAATTTATCATCGTCACAATCGGATGATGAAGACGGCGCCGCCATTACAATATACCCTAACGAAGTAACATTATATTAATCCATGATCAGTTTCGTCTATGAAAAATACGCGCCCTATCAGTTAACTGGAAGATTAATAACAGGCAAATAGGCGTCTTGAAAATGTTGTACTCTATTGACTACGTACAGCAAGTATATCCTGTTTATAAGGTCACTGTTGTTTATCTGTTAAGCTTAATTAACTTACATAATATTCCGACTGGTTTGTTTGTTTTAAAAAATCCCTTTGAGCACATACTATTGAAGATTTGTACATCATGACTGAGGATGTAAATGATAACATAAGCTAGAAAAATATGTCAAAGTGCTGAAGCTTTATCTTAGTATTTGCTTATTATTAGTCCATAGATATGGACCAGGATGTATGCTAATAAGTAAAATTAACATGATAATGGATAACTAACTTGTCACATAAAAATTTATAATTAAAATTTTCATTTCATGTGTTCCATCTTCAAACAAAGGCAGCAGTAATTTTCTGTATTGATTCATTTGTCGACTAATGATTCAGTTTCTATATAAAGTTTTCTGTATGAAATGGCTGACTTCATTACATATTCTAATTTCAGTTACGTTACTTACCATATAATTTACCTTTGAAAACTTAAAATACGCAAAGAAAAAGGTTAAATTCTGCAATGATGAAGAATACATAAACAGACTTAGTAGCCGAGTGATAAACATATTGGTGGGGGATTACATAAATTTTATCTATTTAATTTTATTCAATTAATATTAATTAGGGCAAAACGATCTTGTGCATCTGTCTTATTGGATTCGTGAGAGGCAGAGAGATCATTTACCTGCCTCAGACTAATACACACATGTCTTCGTACTAACATAACCACAGACAGACTAGCTGATCTGGCTGTTATTGCAATGCATGTATTTTCTATTGAACACAAAGCAGATTTGTCACAGATTTTCAGGTTTCTTATCCACGTTGACAAAACATCATTTTTTAGATTTTTCAATTTTTAGTTTAAATCGCAATTTCGTAAAATATAAGTTACTTGATAGCATTTTAAGTTTCCTGTGAATATTATAAGCCACTGAAATAAAAGCAAATGCCCATTAAAATTAATTTATGTTTGATGATAGCAACGATATTTGGCTGAAATAACAGGAAATCTCTTCTTCTTGACTGTTTTATTTCTTTCATGTCAGTGATTCTCAGCATATCCTAAATAACTCTTTATCTGATATAAACTAATGTTATTAAATATTATAAAATCATATCGTTATCAAATTTAAAGCTTGAGATGTGTGTTTATGGAAGTTTAATGCATATTTATCATTGTACTACTGCTGAACAACACCAGTCATTGGACAGACATTGTTTTTATTATTATTATATAATAGTATTATTAGTATGGCAGCGATTACATATCATCAGTTAAGTATAAATATTACTAACCAAGAACTATCTCTCTTGCCAAACTAAATTCCAAAGAGCTTTTTTCAGCTCCTGAAAATTTTACAGATGACAGTCACTGAAACAAATTACCTTTATTTTGTTTCACTCGATTTTAAAGCAGGCAAGAATTTTGATGTAACAATGACGAGATGATTGTCAAAATAGCTGCATTCAGACAACATGGCCGATTTCCTGACCTTAGTTACTATGCAGAGACACAGCAAGGTGATTTTTTTATTTTTTTATTTTAATAAAATATATTAATATAAGTGATAAATTTAACAAATAAGCTTATTCATATAGGTTATGGTGTACAACTGTTTGTTTAGATACTATAGTATAGATGTGGTGATAATAAATTTAGATAGGTGTATAGTAGAGATGTGTTGATAATAAAAACAAAATATATAAATAACTGTAATCCACATAAATGAGTTGGGATTTATTATAAAGTTATAATAATCAAGAGAACAAAATTACTAAAAAATTTCCTTGGTGCTTCTTTTATTCATTCTTTTTTTAATAACATCTTTTTTTCTGTTTGCATAATATTTTTTAAATGGATTATTTTTGTCTCTACATCTGGTGCTATAATATCTGGACTTGTAATGATAAAGATTAGTACTAGTAATAACTAAAAAAAACTTAACATACAATGTTTTGGCTAAATATTTTGATGTTTTTCTATTTATAGCACTAAAATTAATTTTATAAATATTTTATAATTTTCTTTACCAGTGTTGAACACGAATAGATGGTTGAACAGAGAATAGCTTTTTGCTCATTTTTAACCAAACTTATAGTATCATCAGAACTGTTGACAGAAATATTCAGTTAAATAAAACCATTGCTTTCGTACTGTGGTAGTTCACGAAGAACATTATGGAGATGTTTTTAATTTCAATAATACACACACACAAACACACACACACACACACACTCTTATTCTCTCTCTCTCTCTCTCTCTCTCTCTCTCTCTCTCTCTAAAAATTGTCAAAGTCTGTGTTATGATCTTTTGTTTTAATATTTAGAATTTATATGTGTGTGTGTTTGTGTGTGTAAATATCATTTTATACTGGTATATGGATATATGTATGTTACAAATGTCCTTATTTTGACTCTTTTTTCTTTTTCTTTTACTTTTTCTTTTACTATTTCATTAACTATGTTTTCTATTTTATTTCTTTTAAATTTTTGTTACTAAAAACCCTGAAATGTCTTCAATAAATTATAAACTTTAGTTTTTTTTAGTTTGTTTGTTATTTCTTTTTTCATCTTTTTTTTTTACAGACCTTGTGGAGTGGATTATATCTAAGAAGCCACGATAACCTTTGACCTGAACAGGAGGTGTGGTCAGATATTGCAAAGATTAGGGAAGAGGATAAAGAGCTGAGTGCAAAGGTTACAAAATTTAGAAGGTATTACTGTGACTAGAACATTGAAACTTAATATGCAACATTATTGTCATCATCATCATAACTATATCTACTAATATTATTATTATAATCATTTCTATTATTATTATTATTATTATTATTATTATTATTATTATTATTATTATAATCTCCACTGATGTAATTATTATTATTATCATTTTTGTTATCATCACCATCATCTCTGTTAATGTTATTTTTGTTATCACCATCATCATCTCTGGTAATGTTATTTTTGAACATTATCCAGTCATAATTAATAATACTCATATACTTAACATTCATAAATAATAACAATAAACATGCAAGCACATGTGCACAAACACATACACACATATATATTCTTCATTTTTTTCTTCTTAGACAGCTGGCTAGTCTAGAGGGTTTGATTGCCAGGGTGATCGCACCAACATCTACAGAGGATGGGTCAGAGAGCAATGAACATTTATTATTTACCTGTATTATACAGGTGTTAACAGGTGACACATCTCAGATAAACTTATTTATTTATCTATTAGTAAAGCTGCCTTGTAGCTGCTGAAAGATAATGATGTTTATTAAGATGATGTGTTAACGTGCTATGCTGCTATTTCAACATACAGCCACTGAAATAACACTTTTTAAAATTTATTAACAGAACTGCCTTGTGGCTGTTGAAAAAAAGAATTAGAAATGCCCTGCTTACAGTCTGGTGTTCCTTTTCAGTATGTATTTGATATAACAGTATATTGAAGTTATCCTGATATAACAGCCATAGAGGTTCAAATTATTTATTTATCAATATGTATGTATGTGACTGGCAAAAATTATAAAAAAACCCAAAAAAAACACACAAAATAAAAATGGTTACACTCTGTAGTAATTCATTTTTCCCAACCACAAACTTCATGCTTTTAACAATGCTCATCTGTAACTATATGCCATTTCAGATTTATTTTGTTAAATAAATTTAATTATATTTTATTATAATATTTACAAGTCAATGGGTACTTTGTCAACATTCCCTGCATACAGTCTAGCATCATTTATCATCATTAATGTACTGACTAAAAATGTTGCTATCAATATTTCATTTTATTTTTAAATGGCGTGCAGCCAGTCTGTAATCATTTGTAATCACTTAAAATATAGACAACATTATATATATGTACATATATATATATATATATATTGCAAACAATATTTTATATGACATGAAGTCAGTTACTATTAATAATCATTAAAGTATTGCTTTATGTTATGTCAAAATGTTATGCATGCAGTCTAGGTTTTGTTGTTTTTTATTCTAATTATAGCTAGTCAATCAAGGTAGAGGGTTTAGGTTTTATTATATTGCCAGTCAGTCAGGTTTAATAATTCTGTCATGAGATATTTGCATCTCATTTCAATCCAGGTCACATTTTTACTGTCACAGCTGTTTACAACTGGAAAATACTGTTGTAAATACAGCATGTGCAAATATTTGTTATAATATTATATGGGGCAATGTGCAAAATTGTGTTAGAGTTGTCATAGTTTGTAATAAACTTTGTTGAATATGTTTGTGTGTGGGTTTTTTTGTTTGTTTATTTGGTGTTTTGTTTTCATTTGAGTTTATATATTATATATATATATAAACCTTGCATGTATATCTTGGTAGTACACACACAAGAGAAATGAATATTTAACCATATGATTGCTATTGGTGAGGTATATCAACCTAACACACTGGTTTTGTACACAGCAGAGGTAAAATAAGTAACTTTCTCCACAACACCTGGCACTGGGAAGTATATGTATGTGCCAAAATCTGGCAATAAAAGAGTTAACAAAACCTCTTTGGCTTTCATTTCCACTTTTAAAATTAAATATCTATGTTCCATGGCCCAGTTTTATACCTAAACTATCCTGTTTATAACAGTGCCACGGGTAGTTATTACTAGTTTGTGGAATGTGTATTTTATAGAATTGATTTCCTGGCTTTTAATTTAAAAACGGCCAGAAACCCAGTTTAAGTGCAAGTTTAATCATTTTTAATTTTTAATTTGTTTTTTAGTTTTTTTAAATGTCGCTGTTTGTAACACTCACAAGTTGTAAACCAGTACTTTGACCTTTCATACTTCAGTCATGGGTCATTGTTTGCAACCTGACATAACAATGAAAACACGGATGTGTATATGTGTATGTACAAACAGGTGTCTCATATCTGTTACATCCCAGTTGTTATACAATCAGCATAGGGACTGATTAAGCAAACCCCTGGAATGTTAGTTGAATAATAACAGAAAACCAATGATAAATACAATAATAATTTAAAAAAATTAAAAAACTAATAATTCAAGGAAACATCTTCTAGTATATGCAAACAAAAATCCTAATTTTTATACAGACAGACAGGCAGAAAATAAATAATGTGATAATCAGAATAAGCTGTTGTGAAGCACATCTGCAACAGGCAAACTGACAGAATCCAGGGGGTGTGTTTGTCTGAGAATGTTTTTTATATACATTTGATACCAGCTTATATACTCTGTGTACTTGTGTATTTGGTATGTATATTTTTAATCTTGGTACCTGTGCTAATATTAATTGTAATACATTTATTTATATACTTTGACATTTTAGTGTTACTAAGTGGCTTACAAACATACTGAGCTCTGATGTTTTCATACTTCACTGGTTAGAATGGAAGAACAGCAATTCTCATACTGATATGGAATTATGAAAAAAAAAAAAATAATAAATTAAAAAAAGATAATAATGTAAAACCCCATGCTAATAATCAGATTTTTTCTTTTTCCTTCTTTATTTAGTAGGAAAGTTTCATAGATGCAGTAAAACTTGTAAATATAACCAAGTTTAAATATTTAAAAAAAAAACAAAGACAAAACTTTTCCATTACTTTTTAATAAATTTTTTGTTGGAACCACACATTTCCAAGAAACAACAGATGTATATATATATTTTTTTTATTAGCTAATTTTAAACTGAATAGTTTAGTCAATAATATCTATATTTTGGCACCTAAATGTAATATATTGTTGTATGAAATTTTTATTTACAAGAGCTTATATAACTGCATAATTAATTGTGTTACGTTTTCAGTCAAAAGCAACCAAGTTATAAATTTTGAAAAAAATAATAATAATAATGAATTTAAACAAATTTGTTTTTATCATTATCTGTTCCACCTAATTTGTGAAGAATACACACTTTTATAATAATTATACATTTTCTGAAATATACTTTTTTTTTCAAAATATATATACATATATGTGTATATATGTATATATAGGTAAGTGTGTATACATATTTAAATGTGAGTATATACTTATATATATAGATAGATAGATAGATATACATACATACATACATACATATTTATATGTATATATATGTATATATGTATGTATGTATATATGTATACATGTGTTTATATATATATATTTGTGTGTGTATATATATTTAGAAAAAAAGGATATTTCAAAACGTGTAATAATTATAAAAACGTATTTTTATATATGAAGTACAAGTTTAAAGGTTTATAAACAGTATCTAGCTCCCAACAACATTTCAGATTTACATTCCACTGGAACAGCATTGTTGTTGTTTTTTTAAAAATCAAACTGTGTTTCTGTGTATTACCCATAATCTTTTTTTTGCACTTTTTTCTACAAATTATAAAAATGTTGTGGTTTTTTTTATTGTTTTTTTTTACTCTTAATTACACTTTTTTGCTTTTTTGTCTATGAATTGTACAATATATATATTTTTTTATTACATTTTTTTAAAAAGTTCTATCCTTTAATCACATATTTTTTTGTGGTTTTTGTCCATGAACTGCACATTTACAAAAATAAAAAACATACAAAAAGACATCAAAAAGAAGAAACCTGAAAAAAAGATTCTGTACATTATCCATACACTTTTTTTTTTTTTTTTTTTTTTTTTTGCTTTTTGTCAACAAATTACACAGTTTTTTTATAAAAATTTTTATATATATATAATTTTTTTTTAAACTGTAAAGGTTGGATACATAATATTTTGTTTCTATGTATAAACAATAGAAAAGTTAATAAATACAATATTCAGAAAACGTGAATAATGCATTTTGTTGTCAACATTTTTCTTTTATCATGAATTTTTACATTTTCAGTAAGCTATAGGTAATATTCAGAGATAAAGAGACAGTTTTAAAATTACAATCATGCCTTTTTATAGGAATGAAAATCAACATTTGACATGTGTACCTTATAAAGCAGTATGCATTATATGTTGTAATGTTTATCTGTGATTACAATAAAATATTAATTTTGACTTAAAAGCCATAATGTACATTAATAATGAAAATTTATAAACACATTTGAATAAACATGGTTTTTGCATGTCTTGATGAGGAAGCAATAATTAATATTAATAATGAAACTTTACAGATGCATTTTAATAAAACTCATTTTAATTTTGACAAATCTTCTGAAAGCTTATATTGAAAATAATAATAATTATACTAATACTGCAGTTATTTTAAAATGCGTTTTCTGTAGAGATCTTTTTATTTTAACACCGCATTTTTCGAAATTATTTAAAACGTATATTTTTAGACTAAATAATGGCATGAAAGCCAGTTAAAAGTAGATACATTAAACTCAAACACAAGTGAAATATAACAAATATTAGTATCTGTGTTACTTGTTAACAGATGTATACAGTAATTCTTATAGCAGTATTACATATGGGATGTTCCACTTTAATGGAAAGGAACAGAATAAATTTCTGTTCCTTAGAGGAATCGACACTGTAATTTAATAATGATATATATATATATATATAAAAACATATTAAAATTAATAAAATAATACTTAGAGCAGCATTAATGCTAAATTTAGAAATGTGTGGCTGGCTGTAATTAATTATGTAAATTCATATACATCATGTTAATAACAATTTTTATTTTTATTTTTTATTTTTTAAATAATAGTAAGCATTTTGCACCAATATATTACTTCAACAACGCTTTTTCTTTTTCTTCTTATTATTTTATTTTTTTTACTTTTTTATTTTACGTTAGAAAAACTAAAAACAATGAAACAAATACAAAATGTTTAAAAAGAAAGATAAACATATGATAGAGCTTACACTGATTTATCATTATAATAAGCGACAACAATGTTGCCCTCTGGGCCATTATAATTAGAACTGTAACGTTTTGATGCAGCTTCTCCGCTATTGAATGGGTCTTGATTACGTGTGTTCGCAGCGCCCTCTAGAAATACTCTTCTCACAGCGGAACCTTTCTTATTTGATCTCATAAAACTTTTCCTTTCTGGTTTTGGTTTGTTCACCTCAAACATATCCTGAATGCTCATCATCGACCCAGACGAATGGGGCGTGGGACTCCTGTCCCTGGAGCTTGACCCACCAGACAGCTTTCTGTTCTTGGAATCTGGGTTGTTGGAACTGTTGTTTTTTAACATCGGGCGTTTGCTGCTTCCTGAAAACTGTTGGCCGGTGAGGCGGCTCTCACTTGAATAACCCATACCTTCAGTTTCCGCCGTCAAGCGTTGTTTTTTAACTACTTTGCCCTTTGACAGATGCACAAACTCTCCGTCAGTGACACACTCGGTGTCCTCGACGTACCAGCCTTTCTGGGAGTATGACTGATAGGATTCGTTAACCGTGACGAAACACTCTCTGGCGGAATCACCTCTCCTCTGTTTACGAGAAGAATACGTTTCTTCAGAAAGCGACGACTCGAATGGATAGCTGATGTTTTCACTTTTGCTTGCTTTTGAGTAAAAAGCCTTCCTGTTGTTCAGAGTTGTCATCTGATCAGCCTCTCTGTAAAGTCTCGTGTCCACCTTCCGTGGTGACTTTCTTGTAGAAATATTCAGAGTCGTTTGTGGCAGTGGAACGTTCTCCTCTATCGCTGCTCCTTTCTTGCTGTTCGATGGAGGTCCGCTGTTTTGCTGTTGAGGCTTTCTTTTGGGAGCAGTCACCAATTTTCTTTCTCTGTCGCTGTTTTCTGGGGTTCCATTCTGCTGATATTTTCTATGGGAGCCAGTAAGGTCTTTTCTTTCTGTTTCGCAGGCTTTTCTCAGAGTCTGATTCTTTTCCTGACTCCTCGGTCTGCACGCCTGTTTGTTCAAATCAACAATCATGTTGTCAGTTGATACAGCACTTCTCAGTTTTTCTGAGTGTGTCCTCATGATGTGAGTGTTGCACTCGGACTTGTTGTAGCTGCTGAAACGACACACCTTACACTTGTACTGCTTCCAGCCGAGGTGACGGATGGCGTGACGGCGAAGGTTGGATACGCTGGTGAACTCCTGTAAACATACCAGACATTCCAGGTTCAACTCGTCTGCGATGTCGCACAGTTTCCTGGTGACCTGATACTGCAGTTTACCAGAACCTTCAGTCTCTACCTCGTATATACTGTTGGCATAGACTCTTTCTATTGGCTTTTCGCAAACCTTATCTACCCAAATATCTTCTATTACTTTCATCTGTTTCTGAGGAGGTCGAGTATAATCATCGCTCATCTCGAACTGTCTCGATGCTGGCCTCTTTCGCTGGGTTCGTAAATTACCAATCTTTTTGGCATTATTCACTGAGGATTTGCGTACACTGACTTTAACACGTTTATCAGTGGTGGAACTTTCTTCTCTGCTTTCGGGTGCTTTCACGGTCAATTCTTTACCACGCTTACAGATGTAAACATATCTGCTTGACATATTTTTATCTGGCATGTTCACTGGAGAAGCGCTCCTATTCTTATCTGCAGAACTGTCTCTCTGCTTCTGGTTATCATCAGTTTTTACCGATTCACCACAGTTTTCTTCTGTCTTCTTACATTTTTTCGTATGGTTTATTAAACCCACCTTAAAAAGGAATCGACGCCCACAACAACATCGATGATATGGGCCTTGAGATCTTGATTTCCCTGACGACTTTGAATTGTCTTCTGAGTTCTTCGCAGATACATCATCACGACAGGTGCTACCAGTAGAACTTTCATCTTTATCCAGTTTTGTTTTTAAATCCTTTGTGGCACTGATCTTTGAGGCACTCCCGTTTTTATTACTACCCTTTCTGGCACTCTCCTTTATGGCACTATCTTTTGTGGCATTCTCCTTTATGGCACTACCCTTTGTGGCATTCGCCTTTGTGGCTCTCGCCTTTGTGGCACTCTCCTTTATGGCACTGTCCATTGTGGCACTTTCCTTTGTGGCACGCTCCTTTATGGCACTACCCTTTGTGGCACTCTCCTTTAAGGCACTGTCCATTGTGGCATTATACTTTGTGGCACTCTCCTTTATGGCGCTACCCTTTGTGGCATTATCCCTTCTGGCAGTATCCTTTATGGCACTTTCCTTTGTGGCACTATCCTTTGTGACATTACCCTTTGTGGCACTCTCCTTTGTGGCATTATCGTTTGTGGCATTATCCTTTCTGGCACTATCCTTTGTGACACTTTCATTTGTGGCATTATCCTTTCTAGCACTACCCTTTATGGTATTATCCTTTGTGGCATTACCCTTTGTGGCACTATCCTTTGTGGTACTACCCTTTGTGCCACTATCCTTTGTGGCATTCTCCTTTGTGGCACTACCCTTTGTGGCACTACCCTTTGTGCCACTATCCTTTGTGGCATTCTCCTTTGTGGCACTATCCTTTGTGGCACTACCCTTTGTGCCACTATCCTTTGTGGCACTATCCTTTGTGGCACTACCCTTTGTGGCATTCTCCTTTGTGGCACTACCCTTTGTGGCACTACCCTTTGTGCCACTATCCTTTGTGGCATTCTCCTTTGTGGCACTATCCTTTGTGGCACTATCCTTTGTGGCACTCTCCTTTGTGGCACTATCCTTTGTGGCACTACCCTTTGTGCCACTATCCTTTGTGGCACTATCCTTTGTGGCACTACCCTTTGTGGTACTATCCTTTGTAATATTATCCTTTTTGGCATTACCCTTTTTAGCACTCGCCTTTGTGGTACTCTCCTTTGTGGCATTACCCTCTCTGGCACTACCTTTTGTGGCATTACCCATTATAGCATTGTCTTTTGTGGCACTATACTTTGAAAGCTTCAAATCAGCAATAACATCAATTTTACCATTAATATCAATAATATTGTTTTCTTTGAGGCATTTTGGAAGAATTTTTTCAGCCACTATCATTTCCAGTCTAGTGACTCCATCCATCTTTGGTTTTTTGTTCACACTGTTTTGTTTTGCTCGTTGTTGCTTTTCTCCAGATCCGTCCAACAAAGTGACCATCATAGCATTTTTATTTGTAGGGATCGGGTTAAGTTGTAAAACCACTGCTTTTGTCGCTTCTTTCCTTTTCTCCACCAAAGGAGAATCTTCGGAATACGATTTATATTCACTAGAAGCACCCGCTTTTCCTGCCTGCACCAGCTGATTCGCCGATTCCTTGTGCGTTTTATTGTGATTCACCGATTCCTTGTGTGTTTTATTGCGATTCACAGGCTGTAGGGGTGGGTGTTTCTTACCCTCGGGGGCAATCGGCTTAATAACAGCTGCTTCTGTCTTATATCTGGTTTCGATCTCTGGAAGCTGTGACATCTGGGTTGATTTGGTGCAGTACACGCGCTTGTGGGCAATGAACAGAGGAAGAGCCCGGAACAAAGCTCTGCATGCTTTGCATTCAATTATTAAGCGGCAGTCATCCAACAGGAGGCAGCGGACCTCCGCACTGCCATGTTCGATGGCCGCGCGAATCACGGAAAAGTCTATGTCGTCTCGATTACTGCTCATCGCGTATGAGCTGACGTCAGACCACCTGAAAAACAAAGAAAAAACTGTGTAACTACATCACGTCTTTTAAAAAAAAAAAAAAAATAATAATAAAATAGTTTCAATATTTCCATCATATTATTTATAAAAAAAAAAAAAAAAAAAAAAAAAAAGACTTAGCTAATAATTCATTTCTAATAATAATAGTCTCTGCTTTACAAGTTTTTGTTTTACATCATGTTATTTCAGAGAATGTAAAATTTTATGTCAGATTTAGAATTAGAATGGCAAAACATATTACTTGGTCGTTTACATTAACATTAACATAGGTTTCTTAAACAAATCAGATTCAGCCTTTTTAATGTTAGACATTTTGGAATATTAAACAGGCCTTTAGAAAATAATAATAATAATAATAATAATAATAATAATAATAATAATAATAATAATATCAATAACAACAACAACAAAACAATAATAATAATAAAAATTAACAAAAACAATAACAATAATAATAACAACGATGATGATGATGATGATGATGATGATGATGATGATGATAATAATAATAATAATATCAACAACATCGATAACATATGATATTTTTAAACAGGAATGAAAAATACTGAATATTCGGTAAGGAAGGCAGAATGGCATATTATTGTTTATATTCATAATATTGAAGTCTTAGTGGATTAATACTGAAAAATAAACAGATGTGGAAGATTTCTGCTATGAACGTTTGATATGTAACATATTAACGACTGCTCCATCAAAACAAGATTTTTATTTTTATTTTTTCTGCTTGAACTTTTCATGGTCATTTCCAAATTCAGTTGTAATGCCACAAAACTAAATAATGATAATAACAATTCAAGTTTGTCATCTCTACTTATATAAAAGGTGTGAGGTTGATGATGATAATAATAATAATAATAATAATAATAATAATAATAATAATAATAATAATAATAATAATGCAGTAATAATATTAATAACAATACTTCTAATACTAATAAAAATAATAATAAAAAGATCTAACCATTAATACATCATGTTTTCTTTCTTCAACAAATATTTCGTATTTATTTATTTATTATTATTATTATTATATATACTAACACACACACATACAGAGAGACAGACAGATAGATAGATAGATAAAGTATGAGGATAAGAGGGATATATGAATTTGACATTAATTAATTAATCTGTGTCCAACTTTTTATAATGGTTTAGTACAAGTAAACTGTATAATATTCAATAAAATCTGAAACTAATTTGGTATCATGAAGTGAAAACATTATTTCTAATCCTTGAGAGAGAGAGAGAGAGAGAGAGAGAGAGAGAGAGAGAGAGAGAGAGAGAGAGAGAGAGAGAGAGAGAGAGAGAGAAATGAAAAATGCATTACAAAATTAAAATGTTCCGTTAACTTGTAGAATATTCATAAATATTATTTTAATTTATTCTCAGAATGCAACCAAAATAAAAAAGTAATTATGATCACACTAACTTATTATCAGATATGAGTGATGATAAAATATCCATCTTGACGACGGATATTTTGGCTGTGCCAGCATAATTGCAGCGCTTTGTTTTAGAAACTGCGGGCTATAATTAAAATATAATGCCTACCATGTAACTAAATACAAAAGAAAAATGCATGACAGCAAGTTATACATACCTTTAAATATGAACACCTCTTCTTTTTACCTTCAATACTATCAGTATTTTTTATATAACGTTACCGCTACTTTGAACGCTTCTCGATTATCTAAAGCATTATGGGAACGAATTTACAAAACGTCTTGCTTGGTTAGAAACGTAATTAGCGTCGTTCGCAACTAGGGAAAATAATACGTGTTGCAGTTTTCATATTCATAATCCAATAGATTTTAAGTAGTGGAAAATTATACCATTTAAAATCAATCATTGATAACTTTAGCAAGCGTTTTATTTGTTTATTGTTGTTTGTTAATAAGTATCGCTAAAACTATAAAACATGCAGTTCTTAATTTTAATTGCTGAAAATTTCAAAAAGTACAAACAGAAGTTTCATAATAACAAAATGCATTTGTTACGTAATTATATTGGATGAGATATTAATAAGAAATTTGGAAGACATCACTTGGCCCTATTTTACAAAATAATTATTGCAGTCACAGTTTCCACGGGGCGGAAAAGGGTGAATGAAAACAATAAATGTTGAAAACACTGACATGATAAAACTAGAAAAATAAATCATAACAAGAAATAAAGTAAAAACAAAAGTGTGATTTTTGTGTTTGCCTGCATTGACTTTTTAATTTGATTTATAGAGTGACTGTATGTATGCGTACATGTATAAAATTTTAGCTGATTTTATATAGCTAGATAGACAGACAGACAGACAGACAGACAGACAGACAGATAGATAGATAGTTCTCTGGCCCAGGTTGAGTGGGAGGTGTTGGTTCCTGCAGGTCCCGCCCTGGCGTTTCGCACTGGCTGTATCAGTAACAGCTGTTTCTTCATCAAGGGTGGAATTTCACAATATGGTTAGCGCAGTTTAAATACTAAAAACTTTAACATACAGATGTTAAAATACGCGTAAGTCTGTGTTATGCAGGTAGACTTATTTGTCTGTCAGTCTCTATTTGTCTGTCTCTCTTTGTCTGTTTTTGTATGTATGCATGTATGTGCGGGTGTATATATATATCTGTCTATCTGACTATCAATCCGTTTATATAAAAGAGAGAAAGGTCTAAAGAAAACTAAACGAATTTTGGACTTCAGGTTCTTATTTTACTCTATTATCTGTATTAACATTTGTTTGTTTTTGTTTTCGTGTGTGTGTGTGTGTGTGTGTGTGTGTGTATGTGTGTCTGCATGCATCATTCGTACTCTTCTTTTTAATTCTTTTAACATTTTTTCGTTAACGTTTTTGGTTAGTGTAACCATGTACTTCAGTTATTTTCAAGCTGTAATTTTCACATATTATAAAGTTGTTTAAAGCCAAGAATGGATATTATGTTACATGCACATGTTGGTGTATGAATATATATCCAGGATCTGTCTATGTAAAAGTCAAAAATTTCTTTACATTTTTGTATCTTTGAGTATTTAAATATATTAAAATAAAGTAAAAATGAGAGAGAGAGAGAGAGAGAGAGAGAGAGAGAGAGAGAGAGAGAGAGAGAGAGAGAGAGAGAGAGAGAGAGAGAGAGAGAGAGAGAGAGAGAGAATAAATATGAAGATAGATAAGAATAAAATAAATAGAAAGATAGATGTGAATGTGTTTGTGCAAACATGTGCATGTACCTATATGAGTGAATACTGGCACACACACACACAAACACACACACACATATGTGTATATGTATTTATATATTTACATGTATATATGTATTTATATATTTACATGTATATATTTATATAATTTTATTATATGTCTGTCTCTGTGTGTGTGTGTGTGTGTGTGTGTGTGCGTGTGTGTGTGTGTGAACAATATAAAAAAATCAAAACACTACTGTAAGGTAACAGATCTATATTTTACAGGTAGCACATCACCATGTAACAAGCTGTACAAACTTAGTCTTGTTGACAGACTGTGGAATGAGGTCAGAGTTCCAGGAAATCCTGCACTGAACCATAACATATGTGTCATCCTTGAAAACTGCTTCATTTTACTCATAATTTACTATTTTATTATTTTTTAATTTAATGTAATAATTCTTAATTTATTATTATCATCACTTGGTTTGTGACAACATGTTTTTAAATAATCCTCAATTTATTTCTTTAGTGAATTTATAGTTTACATAATTTTAAATAATTTAAATGAAATCAACACAACCAGAACATTCCAAATGAATCATTATCAGTGATATATATTAATTTACATAAAATACTGAACAAATGTTTCTGCACTACTTTTTTTATTATAGTCAATGTATTTTTAAATAATTGACATAAACATTTCTCAGCATTATCTTTTTTCACCAAACAGAAAGACACTCAAAATAATAAATACATTTTAAAAATTCCAATCATCAGTAACATCAGTGCAAAATAATATTTTCCTGATGTTCATAATTTGTTATCTACATTCTTCTGTTTTGAAGAATGGTTTTTCTACCTTAACCTCTTCATTGAGGTGAATACCACCATCACTATCAGCAATAATATGAACCAATAGCAATGTCACCCAGGCAGTTTACAAGAGTCATAAATACGCTACATAAAAAAAAAATAATAATATTTTTTTTTACATACTGTAGTGTGAGACCAAAAATTATCTTTAATAATAGGAGACAATCTAAATTATTAAAGTTTAAACTTATCATAATCACTAATGATCATAATATGTTCAGAGAAACATGTTACCTAAGTAAAACTGCCAAGTAGTTACAGATACAACAATTTTTATTTTTGCTTGATTTTTTTGTTAACCCATTGGCCTTGTCAGATCATATCAAAATATATTTAATCATATCAGTATATATTTAATGATATCAAAATATGTTTAATCACATCAAAATATGTTTAATCATATCGAAATATAAATAATGATGATGACTCTACTCATCAAAATTGATGTCACACACGCCTCTGAATACCCTCTATAAACTCAGTTATTCATTGTTATGTATATACTCCTTAATATTATATCATACACTATGTTTCTATATATATATATATATACTTTTCTTCTTCTTCTTCTTTTTTTAAATTTTTTTAATTTTTATTTGTTTATTTTTCCCCTAACCCTGATATTTGAATATTTTGAAGGAACATTTTTTAGTAGAATGACATTCTTATGGCACATTTGTTGAGTTGTTTCTTGTTTTAGTTCTTCTTCTTCTTCTTCTTCTTCTTCTTCTTATTATTATTATTATTATTATTATTATTATTATTATTATTATTATTACTATTATTACTATTATTAAAATTATCATTACTAATACTACCACTACTACTACTATACAACAGATAATAAATCATGTGACATTGTGCTTTATTTCATAAATAATTTGTGCTGTATTAAATTAAAAAATTAAAAAACAATTTTAAAAATCGAATTAACATTTATTTAGATGGTTTTACATTTCTTTTATTCATTAAAATCATTAATATTTTTTTCTATTAAAATTGTTGTTTTTGAAAACAATCACAATTAATTTATTAAAATAACCATTACTTCATCCTAATCTATTTTATTCTTACTTGAAAAACCTTTTTATTTTATTTTATTTTATTTTTTTTTATTATTTTAGAAAGATGCTAATTGATAACATGTTCTTTTCGCTTACATGCCATCATGAAAAAACAAAAACAAAGAGCAAACGCATATTTCTCACAAATAACAGTAAACATTTATAAACATTTTAGTTAATTATCCAGCTTGGGCCTCCATCCACGTTGAATTTTTTTCACTTTCAGTAAGTCAAATTCGCTAAGCATAAATGGCTCTTTTCTCAACTGGTCGCGTGACAAACCATCGAAAAGTTCTCCATCAATTTTGTGTGTGATGCAAAGTTCAGCGAGTTCTGGTAGTCCGCATTCTAAAAAACAGTCCCTTAGTTCTTGTACACTCCTTCCAGAGAATGATCTTCTTGTTGCATATTCTCCTCTTTTTTTATCAGTGCATGACGTCACTTCCCTTCTTTCTGTGAACGAAAATGTTGCTTTAACTTTATCGTAGATTTTTCTATCAAGAGTTTTCACCTGAAAATTGGTGACTTCCCTGTCGTCAATATAGTCATAGACGTTGTCTCCATCACAATTTGGCGTTTCGACCGAAGCAGAATAAAACTGTGCGGACATTCTGTTTGGAGACTGCTTTTTTATCAGACGTGTTTGTTCGACGATAAATCTGCCTAAAGTGTGAATTTTGCTTTTCTTGCCTGGCTGAAAATAAAATAACATAAATAAATTCAAAAGTAGAAGCAATGTTTTTACAGTACTAATGGTAGCAACTGTATCAGTATCAGTAGTAGTAACACTAACAGTTTACATACATACATACATACATACATACATACATACATACATATATATATATATATATATATATATATATATATATATATATATATATATATATATATATATATATATATACTGAGTGTATACAAATTTAGCCATTGAATTAAAAATTGATATACATTTATACAGAATAAAAAGGGATGTTTTACTAGTGCCAGTCTTGAATTTACATTTTTCACATTTGTTCAAATACAGTAATTATTATTATTATTATTATTATTATTATTATTATTATTATTATTATTATTATTATTATTATTATTTCTACTCTAAGTGATGGAAGAGGTTTAACATAATTATCTTTATTTTAAAGGTTTGACCTCGCTGTGCCCGAAGTCTGTAGGGATTAGTAAGGGATTAAGTGATACGACTGAACGCTTCAGTCGCTATAGTCAGCGTCATTAAAGTGAACACTCACTCAGAATCCAAGCCGATCTAGACGATCCACAAGTTTTAAGGTTTGCGGACTCTGTCATCGAACAGTGGATTAAATCTCCCAGCAAAAAAGTCTGGAATCATTTCAAAACAAATGGTGCCAGAACTACGAATCACGTTGAGGGGTGGCATTCAAAACAGAAAACGAAGGGCCGCAGTCATCCCAGCATCGTTACATTCATAAATATGATTAAGAGAGAAAAGGCTTTGGCTGAAGCTACAATTTTACAATGTACATCTAGTGGAAGGTTGACTTTGATATACGCCAGCTCCTCATGACAGGACAGAAATCTGCCACAGAATATGCTGTGAAATGTAATAAGACCATTGTTGGTCTTTTGGGAAATACAATATACTGTAATCCCTTATTGTTTTATCCTTTGCTATCCTTGACTGCTTCAGTCAATATATAATATATAATAATAGGTGCGGGCACAGTGAGGTGACCCCATTTTAAATGCTTCTTAATAATCGGTGACACGCTTTCATTATTAACTCAAGGAGTAAATGTAATTGTAAAATGCTTACTTGTTCAGGCAACATGTTTTCTGAAAAACAAACCAAACACAAATAATTCTACAAATATGAAAATATATTAGAATGCATTAGCAACAGACAATCATACAAGTGCAGATAAGTAAACATTCATTAAGGTATCTTTTATTTGCTGTACAGTGTTAACATTTTAAATGGGAATATTTCTATTTTATGACATTTGATGAAATCAAACAGCAAACCTTGTTTCTGTAAATCCATTCTACTTGTAAATACATCACCAATCAGCGGCATTCCAGAATCAGATTTTTGCGATGAATACTTATCTGAAATTAAATAAGAAATCAAATTCATATTTCCAAGTTATGAACTGAAATTATAACTATTATTTATAATACAGTTACACTATATATTTTACTGGAATGAAGAATGGATATTAACGTGTATATTTAATTATTTAATTAATAAAAGATAAAAATGTGATTGATCTGACAATGCAGACACCATATTTTGAACTATTATTTTATTAGTTGTTTTTTTATAATTATGTACAGACAGCATTCTGAATGAGATGTCATTCTGGACGATCTTTAGTGTGGAAGACTCAGTCTAGAAATAATAATAATAATTGAAAATGTCTCCATGAAAGAAAATTTATAGTGAAATATTTTTTTTTTTTTTTTTTTTTTCTTCTTTTTCTTAAAATTTTGTGATGATGGTTTTTATTTTTAATTTATTTTATTTTATATCAATTTTTTTTTTTTTTGATGATTTTTATTTGATTTGATTTGATTTTAAGCAATAATGCTTATACGCACAAGACTTATATATCGCCTAACTGCTTCTTTAATAATTCTCATTTTTATTCTTTTCATTTACAAATAACTATTCAAATGTATGTTTGCTTCACCTTTTCATTTCTTTCATACTTCTGATCAAATATTTTTTCCAAAACAGTCTCGATAGCTAATAACCCAAAATATAAACGATTAAAATAAGCTGATTAAAGAATACGTTTTAATTTAGAAGCTTCCACTTTAAATACAGTTAACTTAAATGAACAAGAATTATGATTTTAAAAATTTACCAGATTGTACTGTTTCTGATTTTCTGGACATCATCTCGAGTCTTGATGGATTCTGCAGCACCGTTCTTGATTTTGGAAATGTTTTGCATTTCTCCCTGGAACTATCTGACTTTCTACGTATATCTTCTCCTTCAGAACAGGCGATTGCAGTCTCGGGCTTGAGAGCAGAAACAGATGTGTCATTATTCGAATGGACAGCAGACAATGATGGACGCGTTGCTTCTTCATCGAGACAAATTTTGTTGAAAAGTTCAATGTACAAAGCTCCTTCGACAGACCGCTCTGAGCTCTGATTTCGGAAATGAAGGAAAACTAAATCTTCGTAAATAGACGTATTTTTATTATTTGGAAGCTGGACTTCGATGTTTGCCACTACATCGTTGTCTAGAGGAAGAATAACAGCACTACGTCGACATACAGGAGCTGAAGAATCAGACTGGAATGACTTGTAGTGTCCAAATAAAAAACTTTCTCTCACCTTTCCTTCCAGTAAGAATTACCTCTCCTGTGAAAGTCTTGAAGTTAGCTACAGCTTCTAAGAAAGTTTTTGTGAAAGAATTAGTGGTACTCTCTTCTATGAATTTAATACACTGCGGACATCGAAATTTTAAAATTTCCTCAACAGTGTACTTGGTGTCACTTGCTACAGTTATGAAAGAACCTGTCATTTTATGTGGAAGAAACATTTTTAATTTCCCGCAAATTACTTTCAAACCAATTTGATGTTTCTCTGAATTTGCAACTATGGTTAAATTTTCTAGTATATCATTTTCCATCAGAATGTTTTGTTTGCCATTTAGATCTTCGAAAACAATTCCTCTTCCAATTTTCACTTTACTGGGCATGAACTGCATGAGCTGACCTACAGAAGTGTACTCAAACCCCACTCCGTGAATCGGTAAGATATGTACGTAACCTTTGTATTTCAGAGGGATTCTCAGTTGTTCTGTTGTTGTTCTGTACTCATTACCATCCCACCTCGCAACATAGGCTTCCGCCCATGTCTCAGATTCACTCGAGTCTATTTTAATTATGTCACCTCGCGAGAACGAAGTGCAGTCGTTTTCAGAATACAAGCCTTCACATACCTTAACAACTACAGGCAGAGTCACTTTTTCACCAATCTCCTTAAGAGTACACGTCTCTTCAGACCAGAATTTATCATCGTCACAATCGGACGTGGACGACGGTGTCGCCATTAGGAAGGACTACACAAGCAACATTACCTCCTAGTAGCAAAAATGTGTACACTATCAGTTACACCCGGAACATACGGACTGGCGAACAGTCGTGTTGAAAATGTTGCACTCTACTGACTACGTACAATAAGTATATCCTCTTTATAAGGTCACTGTTGTTTATCTGTTAGAAATTCCGTACAAAATTAAGCTCAGTTAACTTACATAATATTCCGACTGAATTGTTTGTTTTTAAAAATCCTTCTCAGCAGATGCTATTCGCGAAAGTTTTATTAGATGTCAAAATAAACTGAATACTTGTTTGTTTGTACTTCGTGACTCACGTCACTGTAAGATAAGCTTGAAAAAAATGTCAACGTGCTTAAGTTGTAGCTTCCTTTTAGGTTATTTTGTGTCAGTCCGTAGAGATGGGCCAGTGTATAAGAAAATAAGTAACGTTAACACGATAGTGGATAACTTACTAGTCGCATAAAATTTATAATTACAAATTTCGTTTTATATCTACCACCTTCAAACAAAGGCAGCAGTAATTTTCTGTAGTGATTCATTTGTCGACTGTAATGATTCGACCTATATGTAAACTTTTCTGTATGAAATGGCTGACTTCATCACGTATTCTAGTTACAGTTAAGTTACTTACCATGTAATTTACCCTTGAAAAATGAAAGTATATGCAAAGGAAAACGTTAAATATGTATACTTTGTTAGACTAGCTGGATTTGTTATATTTTTACGTGTTACATTAAAATCTAGTTTATAGTTATTTGACAAACTGTAAAAAGGGAATAGCATAATTGAAATATAATTATTCGCCAGGAACCATGTACATTTTCATTGCATCAGGGATTTTTACTACAAACTACCCCTAATCAACGATGTTTCTAAAGATAGATATATATATATATATTTTTTTTTTTTCTGAAACATCACTTGAACTGTTATTTTTACACAGTTACAAGTTTTATTTACATGCACGTTCCAAAAAAATAGATTTTCGCCACTCTTTACAATTTCACTTGATGAAACTGGTCGATTCGACAATTCTGACAAGCGAAAGTGGTCTTATATATAGTTTTTATATCTGACCTTTTTGTATTTGCAAAGCAGTAAAAGAAAAATCGTAGCTACATACTCAGTAAAACCTCAGCAAACAAAGAGTGGTCTTAACGATTCAAGACTACCAAATAAATAAAGAACAAAAACAACACAAGCCTCTAATAATCCTAACACCGAAAACAAGGGAAATTACTCCATACATGTTGGTTATTCATGTAGAAAAAGAAAAAGAAATAATTATATTTTATTTTTAAAATTCTTTTCAATTTAGCCATAGAGCCAGGTAAACTATCATTAAATAATTTAAAATATTAAATCACTATATCAAAATGGCCGACCAGTGATGGTAAGTAAATAAAATTATAGCATTCAAAAATGAAGCCTCAGCGTAAGGAGTAAGGCTAAGCACAATTAATTTTAAGTCATTATTACCCCGCCTCGAACGTTACGACAATATTACTGTTAATATATAAACGATAAATTAAATTTATATCTGAACTAGAAATGTGTACAAATACCAATTTGTAGTTATTATTTCCTCTTACAGAATATGTATACGGGCACTCCCACAATATTTACACTGAATACACAAGTAGGCATCTAGTACTAACATTAATTTAGAAAATAAAAAAATAAAAATAAAGAGATAAACAGAACACCTGTCGATTAAAATAAATACATTTTAAAAAATTGCATAAAAGACATGTTTAAATTAAGATGTTAGATATTTAGCAACAATCTGTAGCATTCTTAAATAACTTTTCTCAGCAAAAAATTTAACTTAACTTTATAAGTAGTGCATTTGAAGTTAGTGAATTGTTCTCTAACAAAGCAAAGCAATTTTGTTTGGAATTTTCATACCAGATAAAATCATATTTTCAGTAACATCTCCTAGATTCCCTATATTAGATTTTATTTAAGAATTGGGTTTTTCTGGTATGTTGAAATCCCACTATTCATAAACCACCATAAACAAAGAAATTTAAAAATAATTAAATGAGAAGAGCCTTTCTTATTGTTGGCAGTGGTGTATCTAGGGGAAATAGCGCCTATAGCAAGCACTGAAATTGTACCCATGTCCAAGCATCTCACACCACTATTAATTTTTATTATTATTATTATTATTATTATTATTATTATTATTATTATTATTATTATTATTATTATTATTATTATTATTATTCAAATATACCTGGAGTGTATTGTTGTAGGATATAGAACGAACTCTTTAAAAAAAAAAATCACAAGACTTTGTGAAATTGAAAGAGAATTGAGGAATTAATTTGTGAGATAAATGTGTGATAAGAATGAGATTATTAAGAAAAATAACTAAATCCAGTCACCCTTCATTAAATAAAAGTTTTATTCAAATATATATTTAGGCTTTATACAAGACTTTTTTACGTATATACCTAAGATTATGTATTGTATATGGTCATAAATATTTGGCTGAGGCAAAAAGACTCACCAAAACATAAAGTATAACCTACTTAAGTCATAGGTACCCAAACTATGAATTTTTTTTTTTAGTAAGAACATTATATTTCAAAGATTACTATATTTTACTACATTACTGTATTATTATAAGCACTATATTTTTACATAATAATTTAAACAAGTTCTTTAACAATCTGGCCACCCTAGTGCTTCTCACACACATAAAAAGACAAAATGATAGATCATATGTTTGAAGAAGATTCTTTTTTTAAAATTCTTTTCGGATTCTGCTGAGTGGCACCCTCTTCAAGTGGTGGTAATTGCCATACCTGCCATACCCTAGACACATCCCTGATTGTTGGATGATATAAAACAAAAAAAAAATGTAAAAGAATAAAACAAAAAAAAAATTAAATTTGTCAGAATTATATGGACAAAAATTATTATTGAAATTATAAGACAAGAAATTTTGTTGTTTAATCCTTTCAGACAATGTTACCTAAGCTTACCCACTCTTTCATCGGCCTCAGTTTGAAATTATGGAGGATGGCTGCCAGGCTTTCCAGTCAAAACGGAATTTGCGAGATTCAAAGAAGATTGTGAAGAATGGAGACTAAGTGCTGTTAACAGTGACTTCCAGGTAGGTGGGGCTAAATTTTGTATCCTAGGAGCATAATTTCAACATGCAGAGATCAGTCAGGGCGTTTGGTAAAAAAATAAATAATATCAGTGGAGGATCCAGGAGAGGGGTGAATTCCTAGGAATTGTGTGTGTCTGTGTGTGTGTGTGTGTGTGTGTCTGTATGTGTGTGTGTGTGTTCATTCATTTTTAATGAATTTACGAATATACTGACAATCACTACTGATTAAAATTTACTATTTAGCAAAATACATTACATAAATAATGTGTCACAGACACCCCAGAATATTCTCTGTAAACTCAGTAAATCATTGTTTTATATATTCCTTAATATCATATCATACACTATTTCCATTATTATATATAAACCATATATATTATTTCTTTTTTTTTTCTCTTTTCATTAGTAGGATGAATGACGTCACGTGCTGCGAAACGTTATTTAATAATGCTACTGATTGTTCCTAAATACGATAAAATTTCTTGTTTTCGTTTTTCTTCTTCTTCTTCTTACTACTACTACTATTACTACTATAAAAGAGATAATGCATCATGTGACATAGAGCTTTATTTCATAAATCAGTTGCGCTGTATTAACTTAAAAAATTAAAAAACTATTTTAAAAATCGAATTAACATTTATTAAGATGGTTTTACATTTCTTTTATTCATTAATATTATTTTCTATTATAACTTGTTTTTAAAACAATCACAAATGATTTATCAAAATAACCATTAATCCATCCTTATCTATTTTATTTTTAATTGAAAAATTTTTTTTTTTTTTTTTTAAATTCATTTATATACTTATTTCTTTCTTTCTCTTTCTATCTTTATTATTATTGTTATTATTATTATTGTTATTGTTACTATTATTATTAGTATTAGTATTAGTATTAGTATTAGTATTGTTATTGTTACTATTATTATTATTATTATTATTATTATTATTATTATTATTATTATAGAAAGGAGAAACTGATAATTAGATGCTAATTGATAATATATTCTTTTCGCTTACATACCTTCATGAGAAAACCAAAAACAAAGAGCAAACGCATATTTCTCACAAATAACAGTAAACATTTTCAAATATTTAGTTAATCATCCAGCTTGGGTCTCCATCCACGTTGAATTTTTTTCACTTTCAGTAACTCAAATTTGCTAAGCCTAAATGGCTCTCTTCTCAACTGGTGACGTGATAAACCAAAGAAAAGTTCTCCATCACTTTTGTGTAATGCAAAGTTCAGCGAGTACTGGTAGTCCGCATTCTAAAAAACAGCCCCTTTGTTCTTGTACACTCATTCCAGCGAATGGTTATCTTGCGAAGTGCAGTCGTTTTCAGAATAGAAGCCTTCACCTACCTTAACAACTACAGGCAGAGTCACTTTTTCGTCAATCTCTTTAAGGATACACGTTTCTTCAGACCAGTATTTATCATCGTTACAATCGGACGTCGACGACGGTGTCGCAATTACGAAGGACTACTTGCAAAAATGTGTACCTTATCAGTTACTTCTGAAATGTAAAGACCGGTGAATAGGCCAGCTGAAAACGTTGCGCTGTGTTGACTACGTACAATACGTGTATCCTCTTTATGAGGTCACTGTTGTTTATCTGTTAGAAATTCCGTACAAAATTAAGCTCAATTAACTTACATAATATTCCGTTTGATTTGTTTGTTTTTTAAAAATCCCTTCTCAGCAGATGTTATTCGCGACAGTTTTTATTAGATGTCAACATAAACTGAATACTTGTTGTTTGAACTTAATGAGTCATGTCATTATGATATAAGCTCTATAATGGCTGATTTCATCAGGATTCTAATTAAAGTTAAGTTACTCATGGTGTAATTTACATATCGGAAACTGCTGTTTTTTAAAAAATCACAATTAATTTATCAAAATAAGCACTGCTTCTTCCTTATCTATTTTATTCTTATTTCAAAAACCTTTCTTCTTCTTCTTTATTTATTTTACTAAATTTCTTTCTTTCTTTCTTTCTATCTTTTTTTATTATTGTCATAGAAATGAGAAACTGATAATTAGCTGCTGACTGGTAAGAGACTATTTTCGCCTACATACCATCATAAAAAAAAAAATTAAAAACAAAGAAAACTAATAAGAGTAAACATTTTAAAATATTCAGTTAATCATCCATTTTGGTCTCCATCCACACTGGATTTTTTTCACTTTCAGTAACTCAAATTCGCTAAGCATAAATGGCTCTTTTCTCAAATGGTCACCTGACAAACTATCGAAAAGTTCTCCATCAATTTTGTGTGTGATGCAAAGTTCAGCGAGTTCTGGTAGTCCGCATTCTAAAAAACAGTCCCTTAGTTCTTGTACACTCATTCCAGACAATGGTTGTTTTCTTGAATATTCTCCTTCTTTATCAGTGCATGACGTCACTTCCCTTCTTTCTGTGAACGAAAATCGCACTTTAACTTTATCGTAGATTTTTCTATCAAGAGTTTTCACCTGAAAATTGGTGACTTCCCCATCGTCAATATAGTCATAGACGTGGTCTTCCTCATAATGTAGCGTTTCATGCAACACAGAATAAAACTCTGCCGACATTTTTTTTAGAGTCTGATTTCTTCTCAGACCTAACAGTTTGACGAAAGATCTACCTAAAGATTGAACCTTGCTTTTCTTGCCTGACTGAAAATAATGTAACATATATAAATTCAAAAGTAAATATATATATATATATATATATATATAATGTAACAAATATTTGTATTTTCAGTATATTGAGTGTATACAAATGTAGCCTATGAATTCAAAATTGAAATATTCAGAATAAAATGGGATGTGTTACTAGTGCCAGTCTTGAATAGATTTCTTGACGACTTGTTCAAATACAGTAATCGTATCTCAGCATTTTTTTAATCATCATCATCATTATTATTATTATTATTATTATTATTATTATTATTATTATTATTATTATTACTGTTGTTCTTGCTGCTGTTGTTGTTATTATTATTGATATTGTTTTATTATTGTTGGGTTGTTTTTTATTATTATTATTATTATTATTATTATTATTATTATGATTATTATTATTATTATTTCCAGTCTCAGTGATGGGATAGGCTGATTCCGTCTCTTATTTTGTTGACAGTGAAATGTTATAAGTCCATTCTTGGTAAATAAACTCTGCTGTAATCCCCTATTGTTTCATCGTTTGCTATGCTTGACCGGTTCAGTCAATATATAATATATAATAATAGGTGCGGGCACAGTGAGGTGACCCCATTTTAAATGCTTCTTTATAATCGGTGACACGCTTTCCATTATTAACTCAATGAGTAAATGTAATTGTAAAATGCTTACTTGTTCAGGCAACATTCGTCTTCTCGCGTATTCTGAAAAATAAAACAAACACAACTAATTCTACATGTGTAAAAATATATTAGAATGCATTAGCAACAGAAAATAATACGAATGCAGATAAATTAATGGAACTTTTGTACAGTGTTAACATTTTAAATAGGAATGTTTTTGTTTTATGACCTTTGATGGAATTAAATAGCAAACCTTGTTTCTGTAAATCCATGCTACTTGCAAATATATCACCAATCAGCGGCATTCCAGAAACATATTTTTGAGATGAATGCTTATCTGAAATTAAATAAGAAATGAAAAATATATTTCCATGTTATGAACAGAAATTATTACTATTATTTATAACACAGTTAAACTATATACTTTACTGGAATAAAGAATGGATATTAACGTGTATATTTAGTTATTTAATCAATAAAACGATTGATTTGACAATGAGCAGAAAAAAGAAAAAAACAACTAATCTTTGAACTATCATTTTATTTGGTGTGTTTTTTAATTATGTACAGACAGCATTCTGAATGAGAAGTCATTCTAGACGATCTTTAGTGTGGAAGACTCAATTAAAAAATAATAAAAATAATTGAAAATGTCTCCATGAAAGAAAATGTATAGTGAAATATTTTTATTGTTTTTTTCATATCATTTTTCTTATTATTTCTTATTATTATTTAAGCAATATACCTTGTACGCACAACTCTAGTATACTGCCTAATTGTTGCTTTAATAATTTTCATTTCTATTCAAAATGTAAAACTGTTTTACTTCTTCATTTGTATCGTGCTTGTCATCAAATATATTTCCCAAAACAATCTCGATCAAATATCTAAACGATTATAAACGATTAAAACAAATTGATTAAAAAATATGTTTCAACTTACAAACTTGCACTATAGATACAATTAACATAAATAAATCCAGAATTCGGATTTTAAAAATTTACCAGATTGTATTGTTTCTGATTTTCTGGACTTCATCTCTAATTTTGATGGTTTCTGCAGGACCGTTCTCGACTGCGGAAATGTTCTGAGTTTCTCCCTGTCATTGGAACCATATGACTTTCCACGTTGTATTTCTGAACGGGTGATTGCAGTCGCGGGCTTGAGAGCAGACACAGATGTGACATTATCCGAATGGACAGCAGACAATGACGGACGCGTTGCTTCTTCATCGAGACAAATTTTGTTGAAAAGTTCAATGTACAAAGCTTCTTCGACAGACCGCTCTGAGCTCTGATTTCGGAAATGAAGGAAAACTAAATCTTCGTAAACAGACGTATTTTTATTATTTGGAAGCTGGACTTCGATGTTTGCCACTACATCGTTGTCTAGGTGAAGAATAAGAGCATTACGTCGACAAACAGGAGCTGAAGAATCAGACTGGAATGACTTGTAGTGTGCAAAGAAAAACTTTCTCTCACATTTCCTTCCAGTAAGAATTACCTCTCCTGTGAAAGTCTTGAAGTTAGCTACAGCTTCTAGGAAAGTTTTTGTGAAAGAATTAGTGGTCCCCAGTTCCATGAATTTAATATACTGCGGACATCGAAATTTTAAAATTTCCTCAACAGTGTACATAGTGTTATTTGCTACAGTTATGAAAGAACCTTTAATTTTATGTGGAATAACCATTTTTGATTTCCTGCAAATCACTCTCAAACCAATTAGTTTATTCTGTGAATTTGCAACTATGGCTAAATTTTCTAGAATATCATTTTCCATCAGAATATTTAGTTTGCCCTTTACATCTTCGAAAATAATTGTACTTCCAATTTTGACTTTGCTGGGCAAGAACTGAATGAGCTGACGTACGGAAGTGTACTCAAACCCCACTCCGTGAATTGGTAAGACAGGTACGTAACCTTTGTATTTCAGAGGGATTCTCAGTTGTTTTCTTGTTGTTCTGAACTCATTACCATCCCACCTCGCAACATAGGCTTCCGCCCATGTCTCAGTTTCACTCGAATCTATTTTAATTATGTCATCTCGCGAAAACGAACTGCAGTCGTTTTCGGAACAGAAACCTTCACATACCTTAACAACTACAGGCAAAGTGACTTTTTCACCAATCTCCTTAAGGGTACACGTTTCTTCAGACCAGAATTTATCATCGTCACAATTGGACGTGGACGATGGTGTCGCCATTACGAAGGACTACTGAAACAACATTACCTCACAGCAGCAAAAATGTGTACCCTATCAGTTATATGTGAAATATAATGACCGACGACTAGGCCAGCTGAAAATGTTCCGCTCTGTCGACTACGTACAATAAGTATATCCTGTTTTTACAGTCACTGTTGTTTATCTGTTAGAAATTCCGTACAAAATTAAGCTCAATTAACTTACATAATATTCCGTTTGATTTGTTTGTTTTTTAAAAATCCCTTCTCAGCAGATGTTATTTGCGACAGTTTTATTAGATGTCAAAATAAACTGAATACTTGTTTGTACTTAATGAGTCGTTTCTTTATGAGACAAGCTCTATAATGGCTGATTTCCTCGGGATTCTAAATACAGTTCAGTTACTCATCATGTAATTTACGTATCGGAAAATGAAAATATGCAAAGGAAAAGGTTAAATTCTGCTACCAGGAAGACGCAGATAAATAGACATAGTAGCCGAGTGATAAACACATTGCGCTGGGGATTAAAGAAGTGTGATCTATTTAATTTTATTTGATTAAATAAATTTGGGCAAAACAGTCTTGTGTATCCGTCATGCATATTTAGTGTGATTCAAAACTAAAGTTATGTGTATTCTTTGTTAGCCTGCCTCGATCATTTATCTTTTTACTGGTACTTTAGTTTATACTTACTTGTCAAACTGTAAAAAGAGACAGCATAATTGAAATATAATTATACGCACATCCATTGGCCAAGAACCAAGTACATTTTCATTGCATCGAAGATGTTTACTAGAAACTATCCCTAATCAATGATGTTTAGTGTAAACTGTGGTTGTTACACATTTAGAAGTTTTATTTGTTAAGCGAAAGAGTTCTTATATATATGAAATAATTATATTATGTTTTTAAAAATTCTTTTCAGTCTAATCATTGAGTCTAGTAAACTATCATTAAATAATTTAAAATATTAAATCACTAGATCAAAATGGCCGACCAGTGCTGGTAAGTAAATAAAATTATAGCATTCAAAAATGAAGCCTAAGCCTAAGGAGTAAGGCTAAGCACAATGTTTAGTCATTATTATTCCCCCCCCAAAAAAAAAAAACAAAAAAAAAAACGGTACGACAGTATTACTGTTAATATATAAAAGATAAATTAAATGTAATTCTGAACTGGAAGTGTGTATAAATATTATTTCCCCTAACAGAATACCTATACCGGCACTCGCATATTTACAATGAATACACAGGTATCTAGCACTAACTTATTAATTTAAAAAATAAAAAGCTAACAGAACAAGATTCAAATAAATTTAAAAAAAATAAAAATACTTTTTCTTAAAATGTTTTGTTTCGGATTGCATGTTTCGTAATACAATTTTCAGTGATTTGAATCTATTATTATCAAATTAGAAATTAATAAATAAAAATGTAATTTATGTTTGATCAATAACTACCCAAGAAAATAAATTATGATATACATTTGAATTCTTTTAAAGTTTATAATTAATTAAAATCGGTCTAAAGTTTTTATCTATAAAGGATTTGTAAAAAAAAAAGTAAGAAAAAAAATAAACAAAACTAAGGTTAGAGACAGAGACACATTACACAAAAAAGAGAGTCTGCAAAATAATCTTTGTTGTTGAATAATTTTCAGAAGGTTAGTACATTCCATAACGCTCTTTATAGACTTTAGTTTTAGTTCTTTTTTCAAAGTCTGGAAGTAAAACTCAGGTGCCTGAAATAAATATAAAATTTCAATTACCAAATACAATTACTAAAATAGGTAGTCACAGAATTCAAGTATCTTGAAAGAATGAGACAGAGAGAGAGAGTACCAATAAGGAAGATGATCAAAGAGAGAAAAACAAGTGAAACAGAAACAGATGACAAAAGAAAAAGTAGAAAAAACCCCAAACCATTCTGGCTTTTTCCTGAGACACTATAAATATTGATAAATGTCCAACTTACTACACTAAATCATTAATCATTAAGCAATAATGAAGTCAAAAGTTTGTTACTACTGTAGTAATATTAATTTTTTTTTTTTTTTTTTTAAAGTTTCAATGTGTTTATTTGTCATTTTACACCTTTCAGAAATATCACTTCATTTCCTGTCAAAGTATGAAGACTTTCACTAAAATAAAATTTAAAAAAATAGAAATAAACATTTTAAAAATTAAAATAAATGAATGAAATATGAGTGACATATTGAATAAAAAGAACACACACCAGCATGCATATGCACACATACAAATATAAAACACACACAAAAACTCGCATTTTAACAATGCTATTATGATTAGTCCATATTGTTAAACTAACAGGCTCAGAGATCAAATCCTGACATCAACTTTTGTTCAGAATTAATTATAGAGATGTAAACTTACTACACTGTCTGTTTAACCAATCCTCTAACAGACTTGCACTGTTTTGTTAAAATATCTAAATAAAACATAACAGACAGTAAAGCATTAAAAAGTAGTCATAACCATAATCAATAAAGGATTTTTTTTTTTTTTCGCATTCAGTGCATGAAATGACATCACAATGAATGCGATAATATCAGTATATACATGTGCTCTTTGCAGAATTATAATTCTGATATCATAATTTATTATTAACGAAGATTGGTGTTTATTTTTTAAATTAAATAATCATAAGGATCCATACAAAATGTGTTTAGACTATAGTTTTTACACAAAATAATATCAGTTTAAAATAATTATTATTACAAAAGTTTGGTTTCTATTAACAAATTAAAACAAATATCTTGAAATTACATAAAATATAATTATCTAATATCCCGTTCCAGCTTCTAAGAAGATTACCATGTAATATTGTTTTTCAATAACCAGGTTTTGATTTCCTTACTGCTTCAGATTTTAACTGAAACAACATTACTGGTGGTTGGAACTGGTATAATCCTTTTTCTTCTGTAAACAGTGATAATAATAGTAGTAGTAGTAGTAGTAGTAGTAGTAGTAGTAGTAGTAGTAGTAGTAATAATATAATAGTGGTAGTACTAATAGTAATAATAATAGTGATAATAATAGCATAGTAATAATAATATCCTATATAATAATAACAATAATAATACTAATAACAATAGTAATAATCATAATATTATTCTATATATTACTATAACAATAACTGTTATATTATTATTAAGATTTGAATCTCCGATTCAGAGAATAATTGTAGAAAGGACATGTTTAAATTCAGATATTAGATTAAATTTTATCGTATTTAGCAACAATCAATAGCATTCTTCAATAACTTTTCCCAGCAAATAATTAAATTTTTTCTTAAGTACTGCATTTGAAGTTAGTAAGTTGTTATCTAACAAAGCAAAGCAATTTTGTTTTGAATTTTCACATCAGATAAAATCATATTTTCAGTTGCATCTCCTAGATTCCCAACATTACATTTTATTTAAGAATTGGGGTTTTCTGGTATGTTGAAATCCCTCTATTCATAAACCACCATAAACTTAAAGAAATTTTAAAATAATTAAATGAGAATAGCCTTTGTTATTGTTGGCAATGGCATATCTAGGGGAAATAGCGCCTATGGCAAGCACTGAAATTGTACCCTTACCCAAACATCTTACACTACTATTAATTATTATTATTATTATTATTATGAGAATTTATATATATATATATGTTCATTCCAAACATAATTAATGAATCTTAAGAATTTCCTGACAGTCACTTCTGATCAAAATGTACTGTTTTAGCAAAATACATCTAAAATAATGTCACAGACACCACGGAATATTCGCTATAAACTTAGTAAATCATTGTTATATATATTCCTTAATATCATACAATACACTGTGTTTTCTTTATATTCTTTCTTTCTTTTATTTTTTATTTTTTTTTTTTTTTTTTTCTCTCTCTCTCTCTCTCTCTCTCTCTCTCTCTCTCTCTCTCTTTTCCTGGTATTTCAGTATTTTGAAGGAACATTTCCTAAGTAGGATGAATGACGCCACGTGACCTTATTACGGCTCATTCGTTGAGATGTTTCTTGTTTTCGTTTTTCTTCTTCTTCTTCTTCTTCTTACTACTACTACTATACAACAGATAATAAATCATGTGATATTGAGCTTTATTTCATAAATCAGTTGCGCCATATTAAATAAAATAAAATTAAAAAATTTAAAAATCGATTTAACATTTATTTAGATGGTGTTACATTTCTTTTAAAATTATTAATATTATTCGTTAAAATCATTAATATTATCTTCTATTATAACTGGGTTCTTATAAAAACAATCACAATTAATTTATCAAAATAACCATTACTTCTTCCTTATCTAATTTATTCTTATTTGAAAAGGCTTTTATTTCTTTTTCTTTCTTTTTTCCTTTTTAAAATTTGCTTTGTTTCTTTCTTTCTTTATTATTATTATTATTATTATTATTATTATTATTATTATTATTATTATTATTATTATTATCGAAATGAGAAACTGACAATTAGCTGCTGACTGGTAAGAACCTGTTTTCGCTTAAAATCATAAAAAAAAAAATAAAAACATATGTTTCTCACTAATCAGAGTAAACATTTATAAATATTCAGTCAATCGACCATCTTGGGTCTCCATCCACACTGAATTTTTTTCACTTTCAGTAAGTCAAATTCGCTAAGCATAAATGGTTCCTTTCTCAACTGGTCACCTGACAAACTATCGAAAAGTTCTCCATCAATTGTGTGTGTGATGCAAAGTTCAGCGAGTTCTGGTAGTCCGCATTCGAAAAAACAGTCGCTTAGTTTTTGTACACTCATTCCAGACAATGGTTGTCTTGTTGAATATTCTCCTTCTTTATCAGTGCATGACGTCACTTCCCTTCTTTCTGTGAACGAAAATCGCGGTTTCACTTTATCGTAGATTTTTCTATCAAGAGTTTTCACCCTGTCGTCAGCATAGTCATAAACGTGGTCTTCCTCATAATTTGGCGTTTCATGCAACACAGAATAAAGCATGCTTCTCTTGCCTGGCTGAAAATAAAAAATAAATAAATAAATATATTAAAAAGTAAATTAATATATATATATATATATATAATGTAATGAATATTTCTATTTTCAGTATACTGAGTGTATACAAATTTAGCCTATGAATTAAAACTTGAAATATTCAGAACAAAATGGGATGTGTTACTGGTGCCGATCTTGAATTTATTTTTTGACCATATGTTCAAAAACAGTAATAGTATCAGCATTTTTTTTAAATTATTATTATTATTATTATTATTGTTGTTGTTGTTGTTGTTCTTCTTCTTCTTCTTGTTGCTGTTGTTGTTGTTGTTTTATTATTATTATTATTATTATTATTATTATTATTATTATTATTATTATTATTATTTCTGGTCTCAGTCATGGAAGAGGTTTAACATAATTATCTTTAGTTTAAATGTTTAGCCTCACTGTGCCCGAAGTCTGAACACTTGCTCAGCGAACAGTATGTCACCGAACAGAGGACTGAATCTCCCGGCAGAAACGTCTGGCACCGTTTCGAAACGGTATAATTAAGAGACAAGAGGCTTTGTTGAATCTGCAATTTTCAAAATCATGTTCTGGTGGAAGGTGTTGGCAACTTGACTTTGGCGTACGCCAACAGCAAATGCAGCTCGTCACAGGACAGCAATCTGCAACACGATATGCTGATTTTGGTGACACTGAAATGTTGTAAGTCCATTCTTGGTCTTTTGGGGAATCAACCATATTGTAATCCTCTATTGTTTTTCGTTTGCTATTCTTGACTGCTTCAGTCATTATATAATATATAATAATAGGTGCGGGCACAGTGAGGTGACCCCATTTTAAATATTTCTTTATAATCGGTGACACGCAAGGAGTAAATGTAATAAAATGCTTACTTGTTCAGGCAACATTCGTCTCGCGTATTCTGAAAAACAAAACAAACACAAATAATTCTACATGTATAAAAAATATATTAGAATGCATTAGCAACAGAAAATAATACAAATAGTGATAAATTAATGTAAATTTTGTTTTGTGTGCAGTGTTAACATTTTGTTTTATGACATTTGATGGAATCAAAAAGCAAACCTTGTTTCTGTGCATCCATGCTGCTTGCAAATACATCACCAATCAGCGGCATTCCAGAAACATATTTTTGAGATGAATACTTATCTGAAATTAAATAAGAAATGAAAAACATCTTTCCAAGTTATGAACAGAAATTATTACTATTATTTATAACACAGCTACACTATATATTTTACTGGAATAAAGAATGGATATTTAATTATTTTATTAACAAAAAGATAAAAATGTGATTGATTTTACAATGCTCAGACACCATATTTTGAACTATCATTTTTTAGTTTTTTTTATTATGTGCAGACAACATTCTGAATGAGATGTCATTCTAGACGATCTTTAGTTCGCAAAACTCTGTTAATAAAAAAAATTAAAAGAAAATTTATAGCGATATATATAAATTATCTGCTTTATTTATTTTATTTTTATTTTTATTTTATTTTTTAAATTTATTTAAGCAATATACCTTGTATGCACAAGACTCTTGTACTGCCTAATTGTTGTTTTAAGATATTTCATTTACATATAACTATTCAAATGTAAAATTTCTTCACTTGATTTGATTTGATTTTAAGCAATAATCCTTATACGCACAAGACTTATGTTGCTTTAATAATTCTCATTTCCTCTCTTTTCATTTACCTATAACTATTCAAATGTATGATTGCTTCACTTTTTCATTTCTTTCTTAGTTCTGATCAAATATTTTTCGCAAAACAGTCTCGATACCTGACGATCCAAAATATAAACGATTAACATAAATTGATTAATAACTTGTTTCCAATATAGATTCAATTAACATTATTCAAAATGTAAAACTGCTTCACTTCTTTTTTCTTTCGTGTTTGTCATCAAATATATTTCCCAAAACAGTTTTGATAGATAATAATCCAAAATATAAACGATTAAAATAAAATGATTAAAAAATATATTTTAACTTACAAACTTCCACTATAGATACAATTAACATAAATGAAATAGAATTAGAATTTTAAAAATTTACCAGATTGTATTGTTTCTGATTTTCTGGACTTCATCTGGAACTTTGGTGGTTTCTGGAGGACCGTTCTCGACTGCGGAAATGTTCTGAGTTTCTCCCTGTCATTGGAACCATATGACTTTCCACGTTGTATTTCTGAACAGGTGATTGCAGTCTCGGGTTTGAGAGTAGACACAGATGTGACATTATCCGAATGGACTGCATACAATGATGGACGTGCTGATTGTTCTACGAGACCAATTTTCTTCGAAAATTCAACATACAAAGTTTCTTCGGCAGACTGCTCTGAGTTCTGATTTGGGAAATGAAGCAAAACTGAATCTTCGTAAACAGACGTATTTTTATTATTTGGAAGCCGGACTTCGATGTTTGCCACTGCATCGTTGTCTAGAGGAAGAATAACAGCACTACGTCGACGTACAGGAACAGAACATTCAGATTTGAGTAATTTGTAAAACAAAAATTTTATCTCAACTTTTCTTCCAGTAAGAATGACCTTTCCTGTGAAAGTCTTCAAGGTGGCTACAGATTCTAGGAAAGTGTTTATGAAAGAATTAGTGGTACTCTGTTCTATGAATTTAATACACTGCGGAAATCGAAACTTTAAAATTTCCTCAACAGTGTACTTGGTGTCATTTGCTACAGTTATGAAAGAACCTTTCATTTTATGTGGAAGAACCAGTTTCGATTTTCTGCAAATCACTCTCAAACCAAATATTTTTTTCTCTGAATTAGCAACTATGGTTAAATTTTCAAGGATATCATTTTCCATCAGAATGTTTTGTTTGCCCTTTACATCTTTCAAAATAACTGCTCTTCCAATTTTCACTTTGCTGGGCATGAACCGCATGAGCTGACCTACAGAAGTGTACTCAAACCCCACTCCGTGAATCGGTAAGACACGTACGTAACCTTTGTATTTCAGAGGGATTCTCAGTTGTTCTGTTGTTTTTCTGTACTCATTACCATTCCACCTCGCAACATAGGCTTCCGCCGATGTCTCAGTTTCACTCGAATCTATTTTAATTATGTCACCTCGCGAGAACGAACTGCAGTCGTTTTCAGAATAGAAACCTTCACATACCTTAACAACTACAGGCAGAGTCACTTTTTCACCAATCTCCTTAAGGGTACACGTTTCTTCAGACCAGTATTTATTATCATCAGAAGCGGACGTTGACGACGGTGTCGCCATTACGAAGAACTACTGAAACAACATTACGTCATAGCAGCAAAAATATGCACCCTATCAGTTACATGTGGAATATAATAACTGACGACTAGGCCAGTTGAAAATAATGTTCCGCTCTGTCGACTACGTACAATAAGTATATCCTGTTTTTACAGTCACTGCTGTTTATCTGTTAGAAATTCCGTACAAAATTAAGCTCAGTTAACTTACATAATATTCCGATTGAATTGTTTGTTTTTTAAAAATCCCTTCTCAGCAGATGCTATTAGCGACAGTTTTATTAGATGTCCAAATAAACTGAATACTTGTTTTTTTGTACTTAATGAATCATGTCTTTATGAGACAAGCTCTATTAATGGCTGATTTCCTCGGGATTCTAAATACAGTTCAGTTATTCATTATTTTAATTTACCTATCTTTTAACATGGTACTTTAAAATCTAGTTTATAGTTATTTGTCAAACTGTAAAAAGAGACAGCATAATTGAAATATAATTATACGCACATCCATTGGCCAAGAACCATGTACATTTTCATTGCATCGAAGATGTTTACTAGAAACTATCCCTAATCAATGATGTTTACTGTAAACTGTGGTTGTTACACATTTAGAAGTTTTATTTGTTAAGCGAAAGTGGTTTTACATATATGACTTTTTGGTATTTGTAAAGCAGTAAAAGAAACATGATAGCTACATACCTCGGCAAACAATGAATGATCTTAAAGATTCAAAATTACCAAATAAATAAAGAACAAAAATACGACAAGCCGCTAATAATCCTGACACCGAAAACAAGGGAAATTACTCCATGTGTGCTGGTTATTGGTATAGAAAAAGAAATAATTATATTTTATTTAAAAAAAATTCTTTTCAGTTTAGTCATTGAGTCTAGTAAGCTATCATTAAATAATTTAAAATGTTAAATCACTAGGACAAAATGGCCGACCAGTGCTGGTGAGTAAATAAAACTATAGCATTCAAAAATGAAACCTAAGCCTAAGGAGTATTTAGTCATTATTATTCCCGAACGGTACGACAGTCACAGTGTAATAGTATTATTGTTAACACATAAACGATAAATTAAATGTATTTCTGAAGTAGACTGTGTACAAATACCAATTTGTAGTTATTATATCCCCATACAGAATATGTATACGGGCACTCGCATAATATTTACAATGAATACACAAGTAGGTATCTAGCACTAGCTTAATAAAGTTTCTTATTAATTTAAAAATAAAAAGATAACAGAACAAATAAATTTAGAAAAAATAAAAATACTTTTTCTTAAAATGTTTTGTTTCTCATTGCAGGTTTCTGGTAATAAAATTTGCAGCGATTATAATCTATTATTATAAAATTAGAAATTAAATTAATAAATAAAAATGTAATTTATGTTTGATCTATAACTATACAAGAAAATAAATTATGATATACATTTGAATAGTATTAAAATTTATAAGTATCTAAAATCGGTCTGAAGTTTTTATCTTTAAAGGATTTGTAAAAAAAACAACATCAGCATTTAATTCACATTTTCAATACTTGATCATTAACTAGAAGTTGATATATTACTGAATTCAAATTCTTTATCAACAAATATGTAAGCAAAGTATGTCTATTTTTAAACATTTAATTTTTACTCCTGATTTAACAAGAAAGAGTCAGCAAGTTTGAATTGTGGAGAAAACCTTATAATGGTAACACAATTAAATCAGAGATGAGATGAAAATCATTCACAACTATACTCATTTCTTAAACATGTATAAGTATTCTGTTCCTTGAAAGCCATTTTGTTTTTGCTGGATGAAAGGAGACACATTTTCACTAACCTAAAACTGGAATGATAGAATTATCATTCATTTTAAGACCTACATTTTATAATTTCTAGCTTTCTGTTGTTCTTGCTGGAGATACCTGTAAGGTATTTAAGAAATTTATGTTTTCTGTTCTTGAATTTGTTTTCATTGTCTAGACAGTACCATGTAATTATTTGCTCAAAACCAATGAAATTAATTAATCAGCAGAATTACAGTTTTAGTCAGATGTGCAGGATTTGAATCTTGTTAATTTAGGATATTATTAAGATACTACAGCTAGAAATTCAAACTTAGGACAGCGTGTTATGAAGAAATAAAAGGGATTAATATCAAGAATATATTTAAAGGACAAGAAATTATTTCCAGATAACCCTGTATTAACAGACAGATCAAATTACGAATGAGACATAATACAATTTAAAAAAAAAAAAATTTTACAGATGTTTTTAACATTGCTTTTTAATAATTAAAACAAATGTACAATGTATGTGTGTAAATAAACAGTGAAAATGAAATGGATACATTCTACAAAATTCTCCATTCTTACTTAATCTGCATAACTCTACTCTGAGCTGACTAAAATAATGGATTATTCTTAGTCTAGGAATTTAGCACTTTCTTAAATTTTACCATTTGCATTAATTTAGTGAGTCACTTGACTCCCCACGTTCCATATAGTTCTAAGAGAATCATACCTGTACAAAGCCTGGGTATGGTTTACAAGTTGAATTTTTTGCCATAAAAATTATTCTGCCCAATACGAGTTTAAGCAACCATTTCCATTACAATATACAATGTAAACTGAGGGTTTGCAGGGGTGGGTATGAACCATTTGTTAACCTGAACTGTTCCAGTGTCAAAAATGTATAATTTACCTCGTTCATTTTATCCTGTAATATTAACAAGATGCCACAAGACTTTCTAATTAATAAATCATTATGGATGTAAAAAATATTAAAACATCCTTCCTGGTTCATAAGGGTTTTGCTTGTGATTTGCATGTCTTTTAAAGATATTTATAACTTTTGTTGCTGTTGTAGAAATTTACAATCATTACAAACCATTAATCATTTTATAAATTTATTTCAGTAACTACAGTATCAATGATTTCACTACAGTTCAGACTGTTGTTAATCATCTCTTAACAAATCTTCAAAAAAGAATCCAGTGTTCTGAAGTTAACATGTAGTTGGACATACACACACACATACACAATGCTAAGGACAGCATTTCCTATACTTTTTCAGGAATTTCAGGACCAGTAGAAGCTGAAAATATAACAATGAAATTACGAATGATTGTGTATTTTATAAAGAAGTATCCTATTCATCATTTAGATATAAAATCAGTTTGAATGGTTGTGTTTTTCAAGACAGAGAAATAATAAAAGACCAAACTAAATTTTCAGCATATTAAATATTTCTCAGTATAACTAAATCACTAAAATATTTTTAATTATCTTAATGATAAATAGTGGTGTTCATCAAATTAATGTAACCAGTGGATTTTCAAAAACATTAATATATTTCCAAAAACTGTTTTGAAAATATAAATTTTTCTTTTAAATAATTATATTGTTTAATTCCTGCTTAAATTCAACAATTTTTTAATGACATGATATTTCCAAGAGGATTTTCTCAATGATAAATGCATTTTGATTAATAATAAAGATATAAATTAATAAATTTATGCATTACATTCCAGGCTTGGAATTTAATATTCACAAAATTTCCACATTGCGTAACAACCATGTTGTAACAATTTTTAAACTGTGGTCTTTTCTTATACAATGCTTACTTGATTTGCCAGCCTTTCCTTCAGCCCACTTAGACATTTTAACAATCGTATGGTTGCGGTCCTCTATGGTTTCTCGTATATCACTCTTCAAACACTGCCTAACAGCAAGAGCACAGATCTTAGAGTAGTTTATGTAACTGGAATAAAAATACAACAAGAAAAGTTTTTAACTTTTGTATGAAATTGTTAACATTTAATTTACTGATACAGACTGAGATATTACATGCTTACATTGTTTGTAATTAGCAAATTATGCAACAGCTAGCAACGTGTGACAGTCCCTGTCAGTATATTTAAGTTATTATGACTGGTGGTAGAAAAAAGTGGTACTTCAGAGATTTTAGTCTGGACCTTTCTGTTCAAGAATGTGACCATAAAATAATCCTTCAAAGTTTTTGCTAATCAGTAAGAATCAATCATGCACAGATATATAATAATATGTAAAAACAATTTTTAATGTTTTGGGGATATTAAACTAGCATTCATTATATATTGTGATGGACCATCTGAAAATAAATTTGTAAAATTGCCATTACTTATTTTACCAACGTGCCCATGTTCATTCCAATCATAACCATTTTATCAGATAATGAACGAATTAATTCTGTAAGCGTTTTTTTTTTGTTAAGCGAGGAATATTATTCTATGCCAATGAATAACTATTAAAACTTAACTATATTAAATTAATACTGCCTTGATAAAAATTGCACCACAGCTTTCAGTTTCAGTGAAGACCGAGATTAAAGCTTAGAGGTCATTCATTATAATTTAATACTTTTTCTAGTTGTTTCAGCAACGCTATGCTACAAAAAGGTTTAGGTATTTTATTATTTTAATTATATGTGCTTACTTCAAGCCAACCTGTCTCCATGCTGCTGACATTTTGTCTTTTTAATAAGAAACAAAGTTCTTTATCCCCGATCTGACAAAATCTCCGGGCACCGCTTTAGAGTCAGCCACAAAGACAGTTTCGTATTTTACGGTGTAAGAGTTAATTGTTCAGTCTATGAAAAAAAGAAACAGAAAAAAAAAACAGCTTTTTTTTTTTGCAGGTGTAACAGTGGTATCTAAAAAGGTATAAAATTACGGTAGCATAATAATTAAAATAATAATAATAATAATAAATTGCACCACAGTATTAACCCTCAAATTTATTATTTATTGTTTTGTTGTTGTTGTTGTTGTTATATAAATCGAGGTGTTTTATTTTTATGTAAATAATTATTAAGATGAATGGTGAGTTTGAAATACTAAATTTATAAAATGTGATAAAAATGATTTAAAGTAACATTTAAGTAAGTGCATGTGTATAGGGTAAACATGTTTCTTTTAACTGAGCAGACTTATTCTTTTTAATAATTTAATACAGCCATTTGTAATTTATCTATTTGATGACTGTTTTACTCAGGTTTGACTCACTAGATACGTTTATAAGTAATATTGTAAAAATACAATAACAATAACAATAATAATAATACAACAACAAAACAACAATCCAAAAGCCTACAAAACAATTTTGACATTTGTAACTATTTACTGAACAGTATTTCAGAAACTTTATATTTACTTTTTATTTTACCTATTTTAACCTTTTTATATTGTCGTTGTTGTTGTTATTATTATTGTTATTATTTCTCAGTGGCAATCCTAAAAGATACAAAACAGCGGAGGTAATCAGGATGGGTGTGACATTAAAGAAAGGAAATCTGCAAAAGGAAGAGATTCTGCAAACAGAAGGAGAAAAACATCTACAAAATTTGGTTGAAAAACAGCTGAACACTGATATCACACTTAGTCAGTAAGTGGAAAAGCTTTCTAAGACAAAATTTGTTACGAAAAGAAATAACTTTGTGTAATATGTGTTTTATTTACTTTGTTTATTGTTTACAGTGATTTAAATGTATTTATTTTTATGATGGTAAACTAGTAAAACAATAATGAAAAAACAAAAAAATCAAAACCATTTGCTGAATAAGGATACATAATAACTCAGATGTATGCACACAAAATAACACATAGATGCATCAGTGTCCTCCCATTTGTTACACATCCCATTTGAATGAACTGCTAATTACATACCTTTTGCCTTGCTTGTAGTAATGAACTCATCTTCTGAGAGTTTTCACAGCTTAGATGATTATAAAGAAATTCCTCTCATAGCAATGGGAAAAAAAAATAACAAAAATATTTATTATATCACATTCAGCATCTATGAATGACATATCAGGATACAAAGACAGTCTAAAACAATTTTGGTTTGCATGTACTAGAAGATATTTTCCTAGGTCACTAAGTTTTTATTATTATTATTATTATTATTATTATTATTGAATTTAGTAACTGAATTAAACAAAAAACATTTGATCATCAATGACTGTTATGCTAATATTATACGGGTTTGCTTAATCATTCCAAGGTATGTAATAAACAAGATGTGTAACAAATGGGAGACAACCGATGTATGCTCAGACAGTCAGCACACAGTAAATCTAAAACTACAACTGATAATGTCTTTTTAATTTTTTGATTGGTAGTAGTATATTCTAATACTTCCTTGCAGACAGTTTGCCCAACATAAAACATTCAAAAAGGCAGGGGAATATGATCCAGAGATTCGCAGTTTGTCAGGAGTAACAGGCCTAGCTGAGTACAAGTCTCTGGGAAACAGAGATGTGTATATTGAACAGCTGAAACAGTGTGGACTGACAAAAGAAGAAATAGAACTCAAACTTGGCTCAGATAATGTATGTTTAGTGCTAATTTTTTGGTTTAAACTGGCTAGAGACTTTTTTTTTTTCTTTTTTTTTTAACTTGTTTTTATTTATATTGAAATTTATTTTGAAGTTTGTTTGAAATTTTTAATGTTGTATTACTGTTGTTTCTATTTATAGAGAAATTTATTTTTATCATATTAGTACTTTTCTTTTGATCTTTAGTCATTTATAAATAATCATTATTATTATTATTATAATTACAACTGTTTTTACTGTTGTTGTTGTTATCGTCATTGTCATTTATATTTTTTTTATAATTTTATAATTTTTTAAATTTATTATTACCATTATTATTATTGTTATTATTATTATTATTATTATATTTTGTGGAAACTATTTTGTGGCTTGATTCAGAAATAATATAACTTGTAAATGAAAATGGTTTCTGTGTTGTATATTTCTATTAATTTCTATTTTAGCTGTTATCCAAAACAAGCAAATATGGAATTAACCCACAAGTTGAACAAGAGAGATTACAGAAAGTGGAACTTAAAATCAGTGAATGTCAAAAACAGTTGTCCAAACCTGACACATTTACTGGAGTCGTTCACCTTGGAAGGCACCAGATGGAGCTGGAGAAATCTCTCATTAATATTAATAAGGAAACTAAAACTGTCAGTGATGCATTAACTAAGCCAAAGCCTCAAACTATTGGTGATCCCAATGACCTGATAAACCAGCTTCCAGATATTTTAAGGTGTGTGCAAGAAAAAGCTAAAGAAGAAACTCTAAAACGTAGAAAGAGACGACATATGTACTGTGCTGATCCAGGGGACGTTGAGAAACAGTCGGAGCTGATAGGACCACTGTTACCTGCTTGCAATGATGAAGATGTCAGTTCACAGGATGTCACCTCAGCACATCCAGATGTTACAGATGAGTCTCTGTCTAATTGTACAAGAAGTTGGGACACAGTGTCAGCTGACAGTGTTTCTGACAGACCACCTGACACTGCTTCTGACAAACCATCTGACACTTCTCCTGATGAACTAGATGACACCATTTCTGACAAAACATCTGACAAAACATCTGACACTGCTTCTGACAAACCACCTGACACCAATCATAATGGGCCTCGACAATTAAAAACTCATGTGGAATTTGTTCCGGAAGATGTCATTAAGAAATACAGACTCACTGAGAATGACATCAGAAATTTGCCAAGGTTTTCAAATTATTCCACTGGTGACCCAAGCAATGTAAATGTTTATCCAACATTTTTTATGCAAAAGATTGAATTCATTTTTCAACCTAGTTTTAAAAATAAATTATGACAGGTTTAAGTTTTTAGATCTTGATAAAGAATATTCTTTTGAACAGTAAACAGACTTTTCAAGTTTGATATTAAAATAAGAATATTACACTTTGTTTACCACAGAATTAAACAAATTTAATAAACCCCATAAAAAAAAACAAGGTTTTTGTGTCAGTAAAATATTACAATAAAAATTTATAGTTTATGACTCTGACACCATGGAAATAAATAATAATATGTATATATATATATTTTTTATTTATTAATTTTATATAATTTTTTTTTTTTTTTTTTTTAATAATTCTGTAGATTGTCTTTTTAAAATCTGTTATGTAGTATTATTTGTGGGATTTTTTATTTTTTAGGTTTTGTATTTGAAAAATTTGAGTAGTTTGGTAACTGAAGAGGACCTGGTCTCATTATTTGGACGTTTTCAGAAGACCGAAGAGAAGACAATTGTCTACAAACTGATGTCTGGACGAATGAGAGGACAAGCTTTCATAACATTCCCTGGTTAGTACAGTTTTCCTCTCAATATAATAAACTGTATAAAACTGAGAAGGAGAAAAAACAACTTCTAATGACAGTTGTTAATAATATAAATCATTCATCTGTTGACTTGTACAATCTCTCTAAAGCAAACAAATATACAGTGACATACAACAGAGTAATTATTACTATGTGTTGTTTGTTTTAAAGGAAATGGAATATCAAGTAGTGCACCAATGTTTTTGTTGTTATTATTGTTGTTGTTATTAGATATGCTCACTGTTGTTTGTTTTTTCAAGGAAATTTCTTTTTTCAGTTTTCTTGATTTATTTTTATTTTTCTAGATGTGTCAACAGCAAGCAGTGCACTTGAGCTAGTTAATGGATACCACTTCAAAGGGAAACCTGTAATCATACAGTATGGAAAGAAAGGCTGACGAAGACCACCATGATTGTTTACCTAAATTAAACTAGAGAATAAGTGAAGCATGCTGATCTGACAGGGATGTCATACTTCATGCACTGAAAGAAAGTGAAATATATTTGTTTCTTTAAAGATGAAAATATTTGCTAATCAAATAAAATTACTTTGGCAGTAAACAGCATAATGAATTGAAAATAAACAACTGAAAGTAAACAACACAACTAACCGAAAATAAACACAGCTGACTGAAGTGTTTAAATAAAGTGTGTAAGACAAAAAGTTTGATAACAGCCCAGTTACAAGATGGGCAAAAAAACATCTACGATTTAAGATTCCACAGCAGAATGTTTGGAAAATGTAGTATCCTGAGTTATAAATATATATATAAAAAAATAAACAAAATGGTTTGCAATGGCTACAAACATAGATACATGTCTGATGAAATTGTGAGTTTTTCTATGCCAGTGCCATACATTTCACTATAACATCAATATTATGGTCCAAGAACTAAGACTTGATTAAAGATCAGTTTCATTATTAGCATCCAGGAACTAACAACTGATTAAAAATCTATATCAAATGAGTTTTACATCATCACTGATATAAATTTTGATAGTGCAACTAATTTGAAAAATAACTAGCATTCAAGACCTTTTGTAAACTAGCTAAATTATATTACAGAATTATTGAAAACTCTTGTTACTAATATATTTAATAAAGTGATACATTAAATTATGTTACTTCTTTTTTTTTTTTTTTTTTTTTTCTTTTTTTTTCTTCAGTTCTGTCAGTTTCTGTATTCTGACACAAATAGAAGAATTCCTGTTGCTCACGAATGACTGAGTTAGGGCTGGAACCCATTCAGCTGAAATATATATTTCTTGTTTTCAGAAGAATGTATATATATAAAATAATAATAATAATAATAATTTTGCTAGAAATCATAGCTAAAAAGGCAGAGCAAACAATATTTTTGTTATAATGTTTTGATTATTTTATTTAATTTGCAATCCAGTAATGGATCACAACCCACAGTTTGAATGACTCTGATTTAAAGCAATGCTGTAGAACTATAGAACTCAGATTCAAGTTGTTATCTGTTGTAACACTAACCTATAATTATATAACTTCACTAAATAAAGATGCATTGCCCATAATAACAGTACAGAAATATTAACAAACCACATCAACTAGAAGATTTAGTATGAAATTAAAAACAGACATTTCAATATTAATAACATACTTGGAACAATAAATTAGTAATAGATTTTCTTCATCCTTGTCAAACTGTTACGTAATAATGGATCTTAAATGAGTTAATTTACTAGTCTTCTGCACAGCATTTATTAATCTGCATAGCATTTATTAAAATCAAAGTAAATCTTTTACAGGCTTTTTTTTTTCTTGACAAATGTAGTAGAGTCAGAGTAGTTTACTGTTTTTATTATTATTGTTATTGTTATTGTTATTGTTATTATTATTATTATTATTATTATTATCATTATTATTATTTTTATTTATTTATTTATTTGGGTTTTTTCATTTGGTTTTTTTTAATTATTTTTTATTTCTTATTTTCTTCTTATTATTATTATTGTTGTTGTTTTTGTTGTTGTTCTTGTTGTTAATTAATTAAAAATATAATAATAATAATAAAAGAAAGACAGAAAGAAAGAAAATAATAATGACTCAGACTTTTATGTTGATTTGCTCCTCTTAATTCATAACGCAGTTATCTACATGAAATCGTGCTATCAGATAATTTCGAACAATAAAATCATGACCAGGATGTCTTAAATCATTATCTGAATCTTGAAGAACATATTTAAGATGAGCACTCTGTGCCAAACATCAGAAACAAATTTAAATAGTACAGCATACTGATTATAAAATAATGAAGATAGATATAAAAAAAACAACAATAGATATGCTATGAAACTGTAAGCCAACACTAATTATGGATATTAGTGTAGAATTGTTATCAAACTTTAGAACATTGACTTGCTGTAGTCAATGACTAACTGGAGACAATAGTCACACCAGTACAGTCAAACTAATGTTATTAATGATAAAATTGAATACTAATTTGTATTATTGATCATGGTTGGGAATAAAATAGTTATAGTCACTGAAATAATTGTTTTGAATAATTAAGGCACAGAGGAATACATCAAGGGTTTTGATGTAAATACAAAGTAGGGTAAGCTTTAATTCAAACAGTAAAATGCTGAGTATATTTTATATGTACAACATTCAAACTTTCCTTTAGTTTGTAATGTAATGGAGAATATAAAATTCTAAACTATTTATTTATTTATTTATTTATTTTTGTTATCATCATCATCATCATAATCATTATTATTATTATTATTATTATTACTACTATTATTACTACTACTACTACTACTACTCAATTATTCTTATTTATTTATTTATTTATTTTTCATTTTAATATCTATATAAATGATAAGATTAAAAATTAAAAAAATTAAAATATATATAGTTTATAATTAAATTTTTAAATTAATTGCTATTAAACTTTTTTATTTTGTGTTTGTTTTTTTACTATTGACAATACATTCGAATCATGCTGAACACAAACGGGTCGCTAGATAGTTTATAATAAGAAGCGTTTTGTTTAAAAACACAACATTTCTGTTCGAAACGTATCTATCATCTCATCTCCGTCATGATAATGTTCTTTCAGCAATGATTTTTAATACATAGCTAAGTCCATGGGAGCTTAGATAATGTGATTGTTGTTACCAAATACATCCCATAGAACTCATCAACAGCAGCAGTAAAACGTCCAAAAAGAAACAAAACACCAACCACCTGCTGGTTTCCATGACGACGTGTTGCCATTCCAGCAGTGACGAAGTCTATTATTATGATTTATTTATCTAGCTAAGTATTTTATTTTTTAATGTCTAGACTTCACGATGCAGATGATGATCGTTCATGAGTTCCGAAGACCGGTCTAAAGTTTGAAATAAATTTCAAAACTACTTGCTGCGCCCACATATCAAAATGAATCTGCACGAATGTCAACAATTTCGGATAACTACGAGTCACCAAGTGCTAAAATCAAATTTGACTGATCTGGAATTAGTGATAAAACTTCAAGGTGTGGAGATATATATATATATATATATATATATTATTATTATTATTATTATTATTATTATTTGTTTTATTGGGAGTTTTTTGGGGGGTTGGGGTTTTGGGTTTTTTTTTTATCATTACAGGAAATTTTTCAGTCAACATCTCAGTAGAAAATATATAAACATAATTTTTGCACAGTCAAATATAAGTTTATCTCTTCATTTATCTGGTTATAAAATTAACGAGTTTTAAAGAATCTGGAATGTAGAGTGACTGTAAGTAGTTATTAGGCCATAAAATACAGTTCTTATCGCAGACAGGTTTTAATATATGTTTTATTATATGTAACATAACATTAAATTTACCTGATAATCATAAAAAAACAAAAAATACATGAAAGAAAATTTAAAGGTAAGTTCAGATGGACTATAATTTAATTCTTTCCGGCATCTCAAGAAGTGAAGATGGATTCCATTTCCAGTTCAGGGTTATTATTTTGTAATGAAGACTGATATTTCATTTTCTGCATTGTCTCTCCAACGTCTGAAGATTTTGATCAATTCTGATCATTGTTGCACATTGCATTCTGTCTAAATCTATATTTTTTTGTGAACAACTGCAATACCATTGTTTGTTTGTTCTTGTTCTTTAGGGGGGAGGGTTTGAGTGTGTTGTTTTTGGAGTAGTTTCAGATATTTAAAATAGAATGACACAAAGCAAGATCTTTTCCTTAAAGCAATAACATTGGGTTCCCTTTTCACAGATCCTTCGCGAAAGCATGGAGCTAAGAACAGAAAACCAAGCAAACGTTCTTTCAGAATACACACTAACAAAAACACTGGTGATTAATAACATCCTCTTTTTCTTCTTCTTTTTTATTTTTATTTTTTATTTTTTAAAAACAATTTTCAGCAGTCTGACAGGAGAAAAGTTCAGCTTCTGTCAGTTTTAATTCTGACACTCTCATTCACGAAGAACAGCACAATCTGTTGTTTTTATTTAACAAAAAAAAAACAAAAAAAAAAAAAAAAATATAGTAAAAATTAATATATTTAAACATTACATCACCGATAGTAACACCTGTATATTAACCACTACTTGTTTAAGTGTGCTCAGGTTTGAATCAATGGGACCCGTAACCTTGTCTGCTCACCAGCCTAATGAAACACCAGTGTTTGTTTATTTTACAAAACGCTCTTCATTTTCTACCTCAAGATTTATAGCATCAACAGCGGACTTTGATGTTCCATAAACCGAGCACACGAACCGATGACATTTTAATAGAAAGTAAACCAGAATTTTTATCAGTCTGTTTAATTTTAATGGATGTGTGGAGAAGCTGCTTTATAAAAATAACGAAAAAAAGTTATTATGACTGAAAACGTTAATTTATCATAACAGACACATTTTTTAAAATTTATTATTATTGTTATTATTAGTCTGAAAATATTAAAATTTGTACTAAGGACAGTGAAGCTTGATACTTTGTAATCGAAGATAAGTAAAGTAGAAAACTATTGAAAACAAAGAAACTGACTAATTTACTAGCCTTTGGTGTGGGAAATTAATAGTAAAAATCTTAATTATACTACTAATATCTTTGTCTGCATTCCGTTTTACTCCCACACACACACCAAAAATAATAATATCCTATCAACAAAGAGACTTCTTTAAGAGCAAAATATATTTTTATTTGCAACAGTTAAAATAAAATAAAAATATGCCTAACAAAATTATATTAATTGGTTAAGTTGTGACATTACATGGATGTTTTGTCTGACAGTAATTAAATATGGCTCAAGTAACGAGTAAAAACAACTTCGCTGTTGTTCATGATGACCAGAACAAGAAACATGCTGTGATCACTTTTAACCCAGCTTTATTTTCACAGTGATCTGAAATATCAATGAGACAAGAAACAGCTTCTCGTGTTTTCTGGAATCAGTTTTTTTTTCTTATTATTATTTTCTTTTTCTTTCTTTCTTTTTTTTTTTTCTTATAATTATTATATTTTATTTTTACATTTTTTATTTTATTTTATTATTATTATTATTATTATTATTATTTTTTTTTTTTTAATTATTATTTTTTTTTTTTTTGGCTTCACTTGGATGTGGTTAATTTCTATCAAACATCCATCAGAGAACTTTACAAGCTTGCTTAACACTGTTTATGTTTTGTTTACATGTTCTCAGTACTGCACTCACTGCAGTCTTTAGAAAAATAAACTTGTTGCCTTGCCCTTTTTTTTTGTCAAAACATAATTATACTGGCAGTATTGAATGTTCTCTTACTTTATTTTACATTATGATTTAAAATAAGTATTTTTTAATTGAAATAAAACACGGCCTTGAATTGCAGAACATATTTATCATAATTCTCCAAGAATTTTTTTTTTTAAAAAGGTTTGATTAGAATAATGAATTAAGTCTTCTGTCGGTACCTCTGGGTAATTTCCAGCACACTTCCACTGCAGAACATTCAATCTTC
>CM022670.1:15666697-15681697 GCA_012295275.1 Chrysomallon squamiferum
AAACAAATAAATAAATAAATAAAAGAGAAGGAAAATACGTGTTCTAATTTTACAAAAATAACAATAATGAAATCACTTGATTAACTTTTGCAGTGTATCCAATAACAACAAATTATTTCATAACTACACTTCTTATCAGAACCTACGTAACAGATTTTAAGCTCGGTTAAATTAAAAGAATTTTAATGTTCGGTGACTAGATCTGGCATGATTTCAAGTTGTGATGATGTAAAAAGAAAAACTGCTTTGATCCGCTGATTATACCCAAGGTACGGGAAGATTTCCCCAAAGGACGTGAATCTAACAACTGATGTTTGCAGGTCCCCGGGTCCCTGATTACAGTTTAACTAAAACTCCACAGCAGCCTCAACGTTCTTCTAACATTCCGTTACATATTAAAGTAAATTTAAAAAAATATATGAATTAATAAATGAATCTATGGATGAATGAAGTGATGAATGAATGAACCAAGAAGAAAGTGTTTCAAGGTGTATTAATCCTTCCTCATGCTTTATGTTAATGAACTATTTTAATTATATATATATAAAGATTTAAATATTTATTAAACATGAAACTAATTAACTCAATTATTGATAAATTAATCATTAAGTTAACTGAATGAAAATTATTTTTTTATTGTTTTCACTTTCCCGTCTCTGTTTTATCTATTTTTAACAGAGATTTTTAAAAATTTGTAATAGTTTTGTTTTTGTAAACAATTATTTAATTTTTATCAAATAACTGCAAACGATATTATTTATGTACGTGTATGCAGGTAATATTTTGAACATTAGTAAAAAGATTGTTTTTTTGTTGTGTGTGTACATGTATACGTATGTATGTATGTAGTATGTATGATATGTACGTATGCACGTATGCACGTATGTACGAATGTATGTATGTATGTATGTATGTATGTATGTATGTATGTATGTATGTAATGTATGTAATGTTAACTTCTGTCATTCTTTATCAGTACTGAAACATCAGTAGAAGGTAACAGATCTGTCTAACTCCAGCCCCGGACTAACTTAGACACATTTTAACAAATTCAGTAAGGGATGTAATTCTCCAGGGTTAGAATCGGAGATAACATCACTTTTCCGGATTTCATGGACGGTTAGTATTTCAGTGCGAGTGATCATGATGCATGCTGGGAAGTATCTGCAACTGTCTGGTGGGAATTCATCAAAGGACGACGAAACTTTGTTAAAAAGCTGGCGATGCTATCGTGCAGTTTAACGATCTCTGAATTTGTTACATAATTGTTTTATTAATGAGTTTTTATTCAATGATTTTATTATGTAACGTATAAAACGAAGAAGCTATATTAAAGTAGTATTAGAAATAGTTTAAAAAATCCTCTATGCTTCGCAGCATTCATAGAATTTGGGAGGCGGGTAAAGGGTGGTTTTTGAACGGGGCAGCAGCCGAGTAAGAGTTGGTATAAGTACAAACATATAAACACACAGATATGGAACCCATGGAAGCGTTCAGTTCAGTGTGGCCTCAGAATTTCTGTATTGCCGAGAAGCAAGTCACGGAAATTAGTTTGGATTTGGTAATCTGGTTAGGCCGGGGAAAAAAAATGACCAAAAAAAAAACTACACAGAAATTTGTGAAAACTATAAATGGAAGCATTTACTTCAGATGTTTTTATATTATGTATGTGTCGTGAAGACAGACTTTAAATAACAGAGAAAGAAAGTTAGACTTTAAATAACACAGAAAACCTTTTCAAGATAGCTATAAAACAAGGTCAACATTTTTCTAATGACATTAAATCAACATAATTAAATGGGTTTGTGCTATTACCTACAAAGGTACTTTAGAGGATGGACGTAACAAAATTTTTATTTAATAAAAAAATTAAAGTATTTAATTTTCATTATTCAGGTAAATTATGCTGTATAAAGAAGATAACGAGGAAAATGAGTAATGTGGCAAACAAATGAATAAGAAAAATCCTTTCTGTAATGATCTACGTCGAAGTATTTAGACCTGAATGTATGTTATCCTGTCTTTGATACAAACAAACATACATACATAATACAAAAATACAAACATATATAACAGTTCTTGCTTCTAAAGATGTGGATTAGACACTAAATTTGGGAAGCTGTATCTTCTCTCTTATATAAATAAAAAAATAAAGAAGAAGAAGCTTTATCTGACATCTGTTAATAGCAGTGTACTGAAGTGTTTTTAAAATCAGAATTAATTCTTTCATTACTACTCCGAACTGGCAAAACGAAAGAGAACTCCGACATACCAAATTATGTAGTGTACCAGCCGATCGTGCTATCGGTGGACAATTAGAAGGGATGAACGCAGTTAATTGCCAGCGTATATCTGGCGCTGTCCGTTTCAGTGAAAGCAACACGCCCAGTTAACCGAATCCTGCTTCTCAAGACGCGGTATTAAAAGTCGCTGCGTTAGGCTAGCAGGTTTAAATCGTCGTATAAACTGAAATTCAAAAACGGTCATTGAAATTAAATAGAGTAACAGGTGCATGTAAACTCGTTTAAAAACAAAATTAAAAAGAAGATGCGATGATGATGATGATGATGATAACATTATTATTATTATTATTATTATTATTATTATTATTATTATTAAATATACATACATGCATACATTTTATGTTTTAAACCTATAAATATGAAATGTGCACGATTCAAACACATCTAAACAGAGCATAAAACGGATAAGCGTCTGTTATCCTCCAACATATTTATTACTATTGATATACCTGAAAAGTAAAAAAAACAACAACATCTTGTGAAGTTCGAATTCTATTAAATTATCTCATACCAAACAACCATAACGTAAATATATTACAACTTCATAAACTACGCTAGTCAAAATAAAATTAACATCCATGTTTTCAAAATTAATAAATTAAAAACATCCATGTTAAATAAAGATTAATTTTTAGTCAAAACTTGAAAAAAAAAATTTTTGGACAACAAACAAAAAAAAATAAAATAAATAAATAAATAAATAATAATGGGGGTAATTCACACACAAAAGAAACGCTGCAAAGGTGACCTTATATTTGTTGTAAGATAAAACAACTTGTGTGACCAAGTAATAAAATGTCAGGAAAAACACATCTGCTGTCAGACTGTACACTTGTCGCTATGCTCGCTGATTAGGAAGTCACCTCCGTCCATTAGCGTGGCCAGGTTATCACCAGAGTCAAAAACGCTGATTGGATGTCGCCACTGGGCTAGTCCAACCGTGAATAGCGACACATAACAATGTCAGACGTGTCTAAATCAAATTGGCGGACTAATTTATATTTTGAAACAGAGTTTGGTGGAAGCTGTGTAAAAACGACGCTCCCATTCTAACGTCCCTAAATGGAGTATGTAGTCAGGATTTTAATTTTTGACATAACTGCCCAATAAATATTTCAAGAGCAGTAGGTAAAATAATAATAATAATAATAATAACGGCAACAATAATAACAATGTTTAGTTTCTATTAGAGTATTAATGTTTGTTGCCTGACAATATTGATTTAGTTTTTGGTGAAATTTTACTAAAAATTCGCAACTCTATCAATATTTTAATGAGTTATTATAAGCATTGTTTCGATGTGGAATGTGATTTTTTTTATAAATAAATAAATAAAAAGAAAAGAAAAAAACAAAAACAAACATGAAAAACACACACACACACACACACACACACATGCCTATATTTATATAGCACACATTAAATAATACATACATGTATATATATATATATATATATATATATATTTTTTTTTAATTCACACCAGAGAATCTCCCTGTATTTTGTCTCCTGCTGACAGAACACTAAACACGACTAGGGTTGATTATTTAGTAAACTGCCACACATTATTACGCGGCTACTGTGTGTATCAGTTAACCTATACAACTTACACGTGTTCAGGTGTCTACACAGAATCGCAATAATCACTTGACTGTTGATTGTCATACACCAGTGGTGTACCTAACAGTGTATTAGCTGCTGTAGAAACTAGACAGAAAAAGTTCAAGAACTTCATAATGATATGCTGTAACTGCTACAACCATCATTACTACTACTACTACAACTACTACAAAACCTACAACCAACACCTCTATCACTACTATTACTTCTACAACTACCTCTACTACTACTACTACTACTACCACCACCATCACCACCACTACTACTACTAATGATAATAATAATAATCACGAGGATTGTGATATAATGATGATGAGATAATAATAATGATGAAGATAATGATATGATGTCGTCATAATTAACAGAAAAATTAGCCAGAGATAAAAATTTAATATGACAAACTTGAAGTATATTTATAAGTGCTTGTGCCTTTCCGTGCAGTATTTTAGTAAAACCTAATAAATTAATAAATAAACAAATACTATAAAGACTTTAGACACAAGAAGAAATAATAATAATACAGGAAAGAAAGAAAGAAAGAAAGAAAGAAATTAAGAAAATGAACTGAAAGTGAAACGTACATAATGTTTCTATTCACTGAGAATGGATGAAATTAAATTCTGTTGATAAAGCTGACTCTAACAAGAAAACCTGATAGAGTGTGTTAAAAATACCCGTCATGAATGAGAAACAAGATAGATCCAGCACGATTTTTATCTTACTCCTTGTAAAAATTATCACATGTGGCTGGAGAATAAATATCTTGTAAACAGACCCTAGACTTCGCGGTGGTAATATTCATTTTATCAGGAAAACCGCTTCAAAATATATACTTTTATCTATTAAAGTATATATAGTTTACTAAAATTTCAACCAGCCAAAGTTCGCGGCATTTCAATATGAATGGAATTTTTTTTTTTTTTTTTTATCTTTTAGGTCTTATGAAGGACATAATTATTATGATTGGCAGGATGTGTTGGTTTTATTTCTATAGAAGGAGTGATGTTTTGCTCTCTCTCTCTCTCTCTCTCTCTCTCTCTCTCTCTCTCTCTCTCTCTCTCTCTCTCTCTCTCTCTCTCTCTCTCTTGAAGGCATGAATGTAATTTCAATGAAAGTTGACTGTTGTTTTGCTCTCTCTCTCTCTCTCTCTCTCTCTCTCTCTCTCTCTCTCTGAAGGCATGAATGTAATTTCAATGAAAGTTGACTGTTGTTTTGCTCTCTCTCTCTCTCTCTCTCTCTCTCTCTCTCTCTCTCTCTCTCTCTCTCTCTCTTTCTTTGAACGCAAGTGTTTTTTATTTCAATGAAAGTTGACTGTTGTTTTGCTCTCTCTCTCTCTCTCTTGCTTTTTTCTCTGAATTAGAAATTGATTGTGATTCTTCACGTGATCTCCACGTCGGTCTACACGCAAATAACGTGCACTGCACGCGCCATGGCCAGAGGCAAGTCACGGAAATTGGTTTGGAGCGAAGAATGAATGACTAGTATCGTCGCTAAATTTCATTACAAAATTAGTTAAATAGATTATTTTGTTTTTCCATTGTTACAGCCACTGAACCCGAACCTGCAAACAGGCGTACGCCAGACGCTGAAGTTTTCATAATTTTGCACGAACAAAGAAATGACCAATGTGTGTGTAATTTATAACGTATCGGCAAAGAGGACAATGCACCGACAACAATATTTTTGTTGTCTCGTGGTTTCTAGATCCACTGAGTAACATGTTGTACTGAATGTTACTTCTTTCTACTGAGAATACACTTTTAAAATCATTATAATAATAGTAAGATGAAGAAAATTCCTTAAATTTAACATGTTACACTGAAAAGTTACTTCTTTTTAACGAGTATGCTAATTTAAAAAAAAAAAAAATTAGAATTAAAATTTTTTTTAAATTAAAATAATAATAATAATAAGTAGTAGTAGAAGAATAATCTACATCTTTAAAATTCGTTAATTTTTTATAAATCAAACAAAAAGGTGTGCACATCATTAAACCTAACAGTTATTTGATGAATATATGTGTTACAATTAATCTGATATTAATGACTGTCTATTAAATAGTCAAAGAGCAGCAATGATAGTAATAATCAGTAATAGTTCTTGTGAGTTCTAATAATTTGTGTGAATATATTCTAATGTCCTCTGAGTTTGTTCTTGTATCCTGTGAGTTTACTTTTAATATGTGAATTTGTTATAACGTCTTGTGAGTGAGTTCCAGTTCGAGTGAGTTTGTAAATAATATCACAAGAGAGAAAACTCACTAGCAGCAAAAATTCATTTATGAAATTTTTCCCTTAAGAAAACTGAATATCACTGCCTCTCATAGATTATATGTGGGTTTCTCACTGAAAAATCTTGAAGCGTTGTAATCGGACCTAAAAACCCACAAACTTTCTAATGCAGCATAAAAAAGACAATTTAATAATTCATGAAACTGAAACCCCCAAATTTTATTACGTGTTGATTTTTGGATACTCGATAATTTATTAAATTAGAATGACTAGATACCAGCTGATGGATTTCACAATACTTTGTAAATAATTAAGACTTGTGTGTATATATATATATATAACTTTAATAATAAATAAAACCAACCCTGAGCTTGATGAAGCTTTTAATATTTGATCCTCTTAAGCATCTGAATTGTTTCTAAAATGAATGTTTTATTTATTGATTGTTCTTCTAATTCGCATTTTTTTTTTATTGTAATTGTTATTATTTACATTCATAATTATTCATTTTGTTACTAATAGTTATTATTATTATTATCTGACATTTGAAAAGTACTAACAGTTGTTGTTGTCGTACTCGTCGACGTCGTTTTGTAGCAGTAGTAGTAGATACAGAAGTAAAATAAATAAATGTGCAGATGTGTTAAAAATAGTTAAATAATACGCCCTCTATGGATTTCATCTTTTACTCACTTCAAAACACAATATAATATTTTTATTTATGGATTGACAAGGAGAAAACTGTATTAAAGTTCAGTTGTGACTGGTATACATCATGTCTAAGCCAAAATAAGAAGTTATTAATTAATGTAGATGGTTCATACTAAATGTGTACATAGACTTAGTGCAGCGTGTCTAACATTTTGTAATTAAAAAATAAATAAATAAATAATAATAATAATAATAATAATAATAATAATAATAATAATAATAGAAACTAGAGAACTCACGTACACAAACAAACTCACGAGTTAAACAAAGAAAATTAAATTAAAAAATCGAAATGAATTTTATAATTTTAGTTAAATATATCTACTTTATTACATATATATTATGATTATTATCATCATTAGCAGTAGTACTAGTAGCGATAGTGATAGTAGTAGTAGTAGTAGCAGTAGCAATAGTACGATTATTACTACTACTGTACTACTGCTTTATTACTATTATAACTACTGTTTCTGTTATTGTTATTGCTGTTGTTGTTGTTATTATTATTACTATTACTTTTACTGTTATTGTGTTGTTCTTATTATTGTTCAGAAGAAGATATATATTAACTTGATTTTATTATTTTTATTATTCTGATACAAATGATATAATTATTATATTAATTTTCTCACATTCTTCAGTGATATATAGAAGCTGGTAATTTATAATAATTAACGAATCATGGCATCAGATCTAGACGTTTCTTTTAAAAAACCTCTCCTGAAAGTGCAACTGGTACACAATTCCAAGAATACACGAAACCTACACAAATGTCAAATACGTCTTTTCTGGCAGTATACAACCTGATGGCAAAACACGTGGTCCAATTTCACGTGTTTACAACTGTGACTGACAGGGGGCAACCGAAGGCGGAGTTTACACAGTGGGTGGGGCCAATTTCATTAATGAACTATACGAGCTTCAAAGGCGCCATCTGATTGGTTGATTACCTGCAAGAGATCTGTTAAGAATTCTCTCCGTGGGTATCTGTTTCACACTGAAATTGAGTGCATATGACAGAGCTGATCATTCGAAGATCTCTTATTCGTGAAAACTGGCTCCCGAGATTGTTTTAGTGTCTTTCTAATACATCCTTCGGTTTTGTGAGTAATAATCTTTAAAGAGTGAAATACAAAACGTCTTCGTTTCTAATATCTGCAAAGAGAAGACGCTGGAAGGATTCAGGTGAAACCGCACGCAGACTGTTAAAATTAGAGGAGCAAATGGTTGAATTCTTCTCATAGTCATAAAAAAACCACCTTTAATTTTATTTTAAAAGTTTATTTTTATTATTTTTTATCAAAATGAGTCTAAGTGTAGGTGGATACGCTCAAGGGTACGCTCACCCGGGTCCCATGACCCACGAGTTCTACCAGTACCCTCAAGTCAGGTACCCGGACCACAGCGAGCATCCAGGCTACTACCAGAACTGGATGCTGAATCCACAGGAGCTGACTCCACCCGACCAGTACATGCAGCTGGATCTGGCTCACACGAATCCACTGGAGTATACGGTGCACTACGAAAACGGGGTGAGGTGCGTGAAAAGGCGAATTACCGCCAACAAGAAGGAGAGGAGAAGGACAATGAGCATAAACAACGCGTTCGCCTCGTTGCGCGGCTGCATCCCCAACGTTCCCTCGGACACTAAGCTGTCGAAGATCAAGACGTTGCGGCTGGCCACCAGCTACATCGCCTATCTCATGGACATTCTTCAGAAAGACGACCCCTCTCTGAGCGAGCCGGGTTTCAAAGCGGAGCTCACGAAAAAGGCCGAGAGGAAAACGATTGCGGATGACAAGAAGAAAGAAATGGTGAGGATTTTATTCCTTAAACTTTGTTCCGTCTCTTTTTATTCTTCTTTTCTTCTCTCTTTTTTTTTTTTTTTTTTTTTATTTCTTCTTCATTTTTTTTAATTCTTTTTTTTTTTTTTTTTAAATTATTTATTACCTTTTATTTTCGTTCGTTCGTTTTTGTTTTGCTTTTTAATATTTTTTTTTTAAATTTCTTTTTTCTTTTTTATGATTTGGAAATTGTTTTTGACATGTGTTGTTTATTCCGTCCCCGTTCTGCAGATAAGTCTGACACAGCTGATTTAATGTAACATCTTATTCTGCAGTAAATGCCACGATATTTATTTCAGTAAGACCCAGGCAGTAAAAAAAATGCCATAACGTTAAGTATCTGGTTTTAGATTTCAACAATTAATTTGCTAATAAAAATTCGCAATCATTGCTTTAAAGATATACTTGTAAAACAGCGCGAAGACAACTGGATCAGAAATTGACAATGCTTCCAAAACGTACAGTTAATATCTTCACCTTTACATAGAGAAACTAACAGGTTTTCAAATATATTTAAAATCAGATATACTCTATAAATCTAAAACCTGAAATGTACATCACTGTATAACTTAATAAAATTCCTGAAGCACGTGTAAAATTAAAATGTCAAGTTTATACGAAATAATATTATTATTCGTACTAAAAATTAGTTATTAAATTATAAAACGTTGTTTAAAATATAATGATAATGCTATGTTATTTACTTTATTGCAGACAGTTTGTTTTAGCGCAGTTATAAAATTTTGTTACTGACTTAAAACCAGATTGTTTGATAAGTTGTAAAGTCTCAAATAATTATAAACACAATTTTTAACATCAGTATTGGTATTTAGATTCTAGATATACTGTCCTGACAATTCAAATTATTAGAATACATACTAGTTTACCTTGTTCTTTTATTATTTTATCAAAATTCTACATATGGCCTATTTTTATTTTCTGGAAAGCAGATATATAAAAATATACTGAATTAGAATGAAGAAGTATTTTATTTTATATTAAATACAATATTTTAAATGAATTTTTTTGCTATTATTATTTACTGCTTCTTTATATAAAATAACTGATTAGAATAAATAAACATCAATTGTATTTTTAATATAAACAGGAACATCATACTAATTTCTAAACTGTGAATAGATATATATTTTAAATTTTTAATTAATTATATCACGAACAACTAGAAGATAAGTTATAAACGAATATTTATTTTTAAAATCAGTTGTGGAAATTGATTGTATTTATTTTAATTTTTATTGTTGTTGTTGTTGTTGTTGTTGTTGTTATTATTATTATTATTATTATTATTATTATTATATTCGATTTAAAGAAATCGGTAAATAATTATTTATTTGTTGTGCATATATTTAAATTCAAATTTAATTCAAATATATGTTATTTATAATATTTTTAATATCAAATATTATATTATTTATGTTTCTTCCAGGCTATAATAATAAATTTAATAATAATAATAATAATAATAATAATAATAACGAGGAAGAAGAAATTTAATTTTCGTAATTCAAAATATATTTTCTTCTGTTTGTTTGAACAATTATATTTCTACTATTAAATATTATTACTAAATAAGCAAATATAAAACGGGTAGACATTATGTATATAAATCTTAACGCGGACATGCATATATCTGCATACTTATTATGTGCGTGTACGTACGGTGCGTGTGTCCTAAAATGCCAAAAACAATAACAGAAAGGCTAGTTTGCTGTGTGCTGTATGAAGACGGCGGACCAAAACACGTGTTTGAAGTGTAACTCAGAGCCGTTATTAAACTGTTTTGTGCGACAGTTACTGTTACAGTGCGGAGAAAGCCCGGCCTAGAGACAGACCCCCGCGAAGCGAAAAGATTTGCGATGTTTTAGCACTGTCAGTATCACTTTACTCTCCCCGTGTGGTTGATAAAACAATCATGTATGATCTACACACGATACGTATATATAATATCTCTCTCTCTACATATATATATATATATATATAAATATATATCATATATGTATCTGTGTGTGAATGTGGGTATATATGTGTCTGTATATATATATATATAGAACGATAGATTTTATGTGTGTATATATATATATATATATATATATATATATAGAACGATAGATAGGTGTAAGATATGTGTGTGTGTTTGTATGGGTTTGTGAGAGTCTGTGTGAATATGTTACGTGCGTGTGTACTAAATCTAAGTATTTTAATACTAACGAGAAAATTTAGTGTGAAATAATAAAGAATTTTTTGTTACTTGAAATTTCGATTATTAGTATTATTATTGTTATTGTTGTTGCTATTGTTATTGTTATTTTATTATTATTATTATTATTATTATTATTATTATTATTATTATTATTATTATTATTGTCATCGTCATCGTCATCATCGCCATCATCATCATCATTATTATTATTATTATTATTATTATTATTATCATTATCGAATAATGATTTTTTTAAAATCTAGGCAATAAAATACAATTTAAAAATTAATGAATCAAAGTTAACTTTAATAGTTCTGGATGTAATTAGTTCTTATTAACTTTATTATTAATATAACTTTAATATTATTATTATTAGTAGTAGTAGTAGTAGTAGTAGTAGTAGTAGTAGTGGTAGTAGTAGTAGTAGTAGTAGTAGTAGTAGTAGTAGTAGTAGTAGTAGTAGTAGTAGCAACAGTTTATTTAGTTTATTTTTTTTGTTTATTTTGTTTATTATTTTATTATTATTATTATTATTATTATCGAATAATGATTTTTTTAAAATCTAGGCAATAAAATACAATTTAAAAATTAATGAATCAAAGTTAACTTTAATAGTTCTGGATGTAATTAATTCTTATTAACTTTATTATTAATATAACTTTAATATTATTATTATTATTAGTAGTAGTAGTAGTAGTAGTAGTAGTAGCAGCAGCAGTAGTAGTAGTAGTAGTAGCAACAGTAGTAGTAGTATTTTGTTGATTTTGTTTATTTTTATTATTATTATTATTATAATTATAATTATTACTATTATTATTATTATTACTATTATTATTATTATTATTATTATTATTATTATTATTATTATTATTATTATTATTTTTAAAAAATGAATCAGATCATTTTATTCTGAATTTTTTCCCCCAATATATTCTCTTTGAGAATTAAATAATTTTTTTTTCGTTGAATAAAATAATAAAATAAACGTAGACATTAATAAATAAATAATATATAAATATGTTTCGTTTTACCTTTAATTATAAATAAATAAATAAATAAATAAACACAATAAGTACAATAAATAAATAAATAAATAAATAAATAAATGAAACAATAAGATCGATGTCAATTTCATTAGGAAAATGGTCTCACATCGTCCTTAGCTAGTAAAATTAATATAAAAAAGTTACATATAAAAAGCACTCGGATTACTCGGATCAATTTCAATAACTTTCACTGTTTTTATGGCACGAAAGTTGATGTAATTAATAAAACCAAACCACTAACTAATTAATTAACTGATGATAGCATGCTAATGCCTATTTCCTGTTATTTCTAACCAATATTACGGACGCATACTTCCAAATGAATTTCCCAAGTGATTCGTTTTAATGAAACACGCGCAAATTTTAATACTGTACATCGTCATAGTTTTGCTGCAGTAAATAAAAATGATTTCCATTTTATAACATAAAAAAATAATCAGATTTAGTAATGGAGGGATCTGTCTTTTTTCATTTCGCTTTATTTTATTTATTTTTTAGACTTTTTTTTTTTTTTTTTTTAATTTTATTACTGATACTATTTATTTATTTATAGTGTTTATTAATGTGATTTTTTAAATTCTTATTATACTTTTATTATTAGTATTCTTCTTATTATTATTTTCATCATCATTATCATCATGATCATCATAATTATTATTAATATTATTTTATTTTTATTTATTTTTATTTATTTTTTTATTTTTTTTTTTTTTTTTGTTTCATAAAACTGAAAGTATATTTAAAAATCTATATTATAAATAAATTCTTACATTTTAAATTAAAAATGAAAAGGATGAAAAAATATATGAACTGCAATAAGTGACAACGACAAAACAACAATAATAATACTAGTATTAGTAGTAGTCCTAGAAGCAATAATAATAAAAATTATAATAATGAATACAATAACTCACTAACAGTTAAAAAAAAACAATCAACGTACAAAATAATTTTAATAAATAAATAAATAAATAAATAAAATCGGATATGTATATTCAGATTATTAAAAATTAAATCAGAAAATGTCGAATTTGGAAGCAGTAACTAATTTCTTTTCCTTTCTTTCTTTTTTTTTTTTTTTTTTTTTTCTCTTTTGTGTTGGTCTAATTTATAAACAAGCCAACATATGTATTTAATCCTCATAACTTTTGTCATAAACACTGCTTTCAAAAACCAGACCTGAGTTTCTGATTCTTCGTGGTAGACACAGGCGTTGGTTTAGTTCCATATATTGGCAGGCTAGGTAGTTGAGTGAACCGGCTCTTGTCAAATTTCCATAACTTCAGCAAAAATGACAAGAGAATCTGAATACGTCGCGAATAATTTCAGGAATTACTGTGTTAAAATATAAATAATAGTGAGATATAGTGCATTTATTAGAATGAATTTAAAAATATTTCTTTTTAATGAATTTAAATACAATTTATTAGAATCAGTTTAAATGTATATATATATATATCTAACATGATAACAAAATTGTTGAATTATAAGATAGTTTTGATTGCGTTAGTAGTAGTAGTTGTAGTAGTATGAGTAGCAGTACAAGAATAACTAATAGTAGTTTATTTGTTGCTGCTGCTGTTATTTTTCACTATCTTCTTTTTTCTCTTTTTTTTAAATTATTTTTATTATTATTACAATTATTGTAATTATCACCATTATTTTTATTGGTGTTATTATTAATGTTATTATTATTGATGATCATCATCTTTACGTTCAGTTTTCAATGAATACATAAAATAATTTCCACATAATATTTTTTTTAAATAATATTTTAAAATATTCGAACAAAATGCGTTAGATATTAGTTTTTATTTGACATTAATCAAAACAAATTTTGATCATATACGTATACTATAAGAACATAATATGTATGTTATAACCAAAATTTAAAATTAATAATAATAATAATAATAATGATAATAATAATAATAATAACAGCAACAATAATAATAACTATTTCAACAGTGATGATGATAATCATGATACTACTACTAATAATAATAATAATAACAGTAGCAATGATGATAGCGATGATTATGACGATGATGATCACGATGATAATAAATCAGAACCGTGTCTGGGGTGAATATTACCAAACATCATCCGATCTATTTCAAAACAACATCATGTCCAGTGAAATGCACTCGATTACGTTCGGTTTCAATTTCGACCAATAATAACAGGTTTCGCTGTAATTATCGTATTCGTCTTTTGTTTCAAGTTTATTCTGACAGCACTCTCTGCTTTTTTCTCTGATAATTAATCAATGTTTCGTTATCTGCAACGCGGGGCTCTACATAATAAGATTGCTTTCTACTTAGAACGTCCACTAATATTCCCTAACGGACCAGAATTCCGTTGACAATTTCTCTTTTCGCTTTAATAACACTAATTGAAAATACTGCCGTGAAAATGGTTTCGCCGTAATTTCCTCCCCGTTGTAAAGGATCCGCTCATTAAGGCGATACGATCACGGGTTTGTGTGTATCTGGCCAATAAAAGGTGGCGCATTGTGATTTGATTACGTTGATATACAAAGTCGTCTTTCCCCACTCCCCCTTAAGAAATTATCAGTCGGAGAATTGCTACTGTTGTTATCGTAAATCGGACCCGGCGCACCGCAGTCGAAAAACGCACAGCTTGCACGCGCTTGTAAATTGCCGACGTCTGTCAGTTATTGTTGTGAATACCGTTACCGCAGATGATTTTCCGAGCCGTCGCAGTCGTGCGCACGTTCCGACCACGCGGGCTCGGCGATTCCCGATGTTCAGGAAGGGTGGTTAAGTAAATCTCTGCGGGGGGTTGAAGGCTGCGCAAAAATCTGTCCACCAGAAGTCCGACGTGCAGTGGATTGTTGTCGAAGACAAAACAAAAGACTGGATAACCAAATTGGATAATTTATGCAACCGCGGTGCATATGGCAGCGCGTTCTGTTTGTGTCGGCAGATTAAGAGGAGGTGTCAGTTTCTCTCGTTAGATTCTATCAGATGATCGGTCACGTGGCACGAGACCCGATTGTGT